>LGSN01000130.1:0-59525 GCA_001314375.1 Phytophthora podocarpi | reverse complement strand
AAACATGTAGAATGGCTGTCGAGGCGGTGAGTGTTGGTCATTGCCACAAACCGGTACTCACCAATATACCTGTTGACCTTCAACAGCAAGTGCGGGTAATTGATGGCATCTACACAAACAAACAAAGACATAAAGAAAAGGTTAGTTTATATCAAAATCGGTACTATAAAATTGACGCCATCGTGCGAATGAATCCTCGAGAGTTAGAGCACTACGAATCCGTTCGTGGTCAAAGGTCCTATTAGGATACAGCAGTGCTCCTTCGAGAACTCACCAGCAATCAAGTGTCACTAAACAACAAAATAAAATGAAATAATACAAGTAGCGAATTACCTTGAAAAGTGGCTCTGGTGTAGTTAGAAGTCGACGCATTGCAGAATGAACGATCAAAATGCAAACGAAAACCGACACCAACTTGCCAGCTACATTAATTATAAAGAGAGTATTTACATCGTATAAAAACATGTAACAGCACAAAATAAACAATCGTTTTGCTTGATCGCAGATCCTGCAGAAACTCAGTCGCATAGATTTCTTGCATACGACTTCAGGTGTTTGGATCTATCTAGCTTCTGGAAAATCGCATGAAGAGTAAAACACAGTCTCATTTATAAATCATAATTAAAATTAAGAGCAAACTGCAACGGTGACGGCGGGACGAAGGAAGAACCATCTCATGATGAATTGTCTCATATGAAAAGTCCCAGTTTGGATGTAAAATTCAGTTATAAAACTTCTGTGTCCTAATTAAAGAGCTCTCACGGAAAGTAAATGGCAGCATTTCGCCTCGTTTCGCCCGTGGTGCATTCAGCCGCTTCATGCGACATTCACATCAACTTTGTCGCAGTTGCGGCAGCTATAGAAGGATCACCGTGATGAGATACTGCATGGGAAGTGTCTACTTGCGTCAGGAACCACTGCATGACCTCAGAGAGGCTGTTGAGAAAATGAGTTCATGTATGATGTACACCACACTATATATGTGATGTACACAAAAGTATCCACCGCTGGCTGTAGGGCTACCAGCGATCCGACATGTTAATCCCTAACTCACAATTCATTTCACCGCCTTCTGCTCAAGTCTTCTCCTGTCTCCTCTTCGCTCCAAGCATACCTTTGATATAACAGGGGCTGAGACCGGCCACGTCAAATCATCTGCGTGAACACCACCCCCAAACCCTGGATGAAGCTATGGAGCTGGCTCTCCGGTATGATCATTCTGGTCAAATGACGTCGCCTCCTAAATCCGATTGGGAGGCAACGGTTATCTGCCATCGCTGCAAGCAGCCTAGACATATTGCTCCGAATTGCCCCACGAAGTGAGCCTTCTTTCGAAAGGAGGTCATGTGAAGAATTCATGTAATCATCCATGATTTGTATTTTACTTCATACGTCATTTGGCAAAAGGTAAAATTATTACCCGCGCCAATTAATAATTGGGCCAATCAAAATAGAGAGTAAATATTCGTCAATAGTTAATCGGAAATAGTCTACAAGAGAGTAGTGCATGGGCTAGCTAGCGATGTCTAACTTATTGTTTCCTCAATTTGCCATCGCATGTGCATTATAAGGGCTGGTAGCCCGAACATGTCACTCTGCACAATGTAAGGCTAGTGGAGTCGTAAAAGTGACGTTTTAGTCATATTTCTGATTTTTAACCTAATATATTGGCTAAGCACTTTATTGCTTAATTTCCGAGCCGAGTTTTGGAAACATTGCTACATTAATAAAGACTTGACTTGTG
Organism: Phytophthora podocarpi; assembly: GCA_001314375.1. Taxonomy (NCBI): domain Eukaryota; phylum Oomycota; class Peronosporomycetes; order Peronosporales; family Peronosporaceae; genus Phytophthora; species Phytophthora podocarpi. The sequence goes on along the minus strand of LGSN01000130.1, from coordinate 57,781 downwards.
TATTGGACGCCATTTTGGAGGTGAACACACCTAACCCTGCCCTCTTCTAGCGAAATCTTCTGTTATTAATAATTATTGTTGATTTATAGATATCGACAAGTGCATTAGGTAATAATCGGCATTTATGAAAAGTAGCAATAGACATTTCCATAAATATTTCAAAAGCAACAATATCCCAATACCATTATAATTATTGTATTCATTTTCAACAATATTATTCAATTGTCAAAAATGCCTCGTAGTCGAAGCCGCAGCGGGTCCCTGGACAGCTTGGGCCGTCGCCGCCGCCGCGACACGTCGTCCTACAACCGAAGACGTCGGCGCTCCGTGTCCTTGTCGCGTTCTCGCTCTCGTTCGCCGTCTCGCGGGCATCGCAGAGACCGCCGCAGTCGCAGTAGAAGTCGGGGCAGGAGCAGGAGCCGCAGCGTCGAGCGGCGCCGTCGTCGTCGTTCCTACAGCCGTAGCCCGTCCAGGGGCCGGTCGCCGGTGTCTCGTTCACGTGGACGTCGCTCTACGTCCCGCTCTACGTCGCGTAGGGCGAGTGAAACCGACAGGTAGAACAATTCTAAAAAAATGTAGAATGATGTAGAGCAAATTGACGTAGAATTCTACCCTCTTGTGTTTGTATTGTAGGGTGAAGGAGAAGATTGAAGAGCCCAAGCCTGAGCGGAAGGAGGAGCCGAACGCCCTGTCTCTCTTGAGCGAGGAGGACCAGATGAAGCTGCTGCTGGGCTTCGGAGACTTTGACTCGACCAAGGGAAAAGTCGTGGAAGAGAACCTCAAGGGTGCGGCGGTGGGTACTGCACGACGAGAAAATAAGCGAGAGTACCGCCAGTATATGAACCGCCGCGGCGGCTTCAACCGGCCGCTGGACAAGGCGTGAGCTTGGTGGAGAGAGGTGAGTGAGTTGGTCCCTGGATTTGATGGAGCCTACGGTGACTAAAATGTGGATTTTGCACCTATGGCTGCAGATAGACTGATGCAATACAAGACCTCCCAGTTAGACATTGGTATTTTTTCTTACCTCTCGTTCGCTTTAGTTGGGTTAACCTCACTTGCTCACGCTGCTGAGTCGTGGTGTATCTGTGGCGATTGGGCTCGTTTAACTTCTGCGAATTCTCTTTCTCTTGTTTTCAGCTGCGTCTCGAGTTACCTTTTATTGCCACGTTGGCCCACAGCAGCCTGCCGTTTGCCGCCGCGTTTAGCGAGTCTCGCAGCGTACGCGACTTTGGCATCAGCGCGTCTTTGGGCCTCGTCTGCGCGACGCTGCCGCTCGTTTTCTAGTCGAAGCTCCTCGCTCACGAACCAGTGCGTCCACTCGTCTTCGTACTTCATGATCATCCGCTCGTCGACCTCCCGCTGCTGCTCCAGACGTCTCCTCTCGGCTTCGCGAGCGATTTCTCTCTCAATATGCCGCTGCTGGGTCTCTTCCATCTCCATCTGCAAGTTTGCGCGGATTTCACGCTTAAAGTCACGTGCACGGGCCAAGAAAGCGCGACTTCGGGTGCTGATCTCTTCAAATGGTGCTCGTGCTCTTTTTCGCTCGGTTTTTAGTGCCTTGATCTTCTCTTCACAGTCGAGTCGGAAGCGTTCGGCTGGTGGTAGGCGCTTCGTCGTGATGGCTGGCTTCTGACTACCGGCTTTCTTCTTAGCGGTAGCAGCAGCGAGAGCTTCAGCATGAACGTCAAAAACTTCTGGTCGTCGAGCAAGCCCCGATCCAGCTTCGATATTGAAGGCACGAAGTAGTGCAGCGTCATCGACTGAGTAGCCCGCTTGTTCAGCTTCCCAGGCGTGAACGTACTCACTCTCCAGTGTTACAACACTCGTGCTGTCGTGCTGAATGGGGTAACAAGAAATGACGTGGCGCAAGTTCGCTATGGCGGATGGGAGCTGACCGAGACCTCGATACGCCTCAGCACGACACAAGAAAAGCTGTATGCTCACCTCAGGGATGGTTGGTATCTGATCCGATTCATCTTCAGCGACGGCTTCTTGCTGGTTACTCGCGTCCTCACGATCTGGAAGTGGGGCATGAACAGCTTTTAGCGCTTTTGTGAAATTGTCACCGGCATCAGGATATTGATGCAACGCCATGTGAACAAGGCCTTTGAGGTGATATGCTGTGGTGAGCTCCGAACACTCCAACTCAATTGATGCTTGCAGGTCTTTCAGGGCTCCAGTCGCAAATGTTTGGTGGTTTTGTCGTGCAATCAATCGTCTGTTGACAGCCTGGGCATATGATTCCTTCACCGAGTCTTCAAGTTTGGCATCGTTGTTGTCTGGGAGTTGGGGGCTGGGAGACTCTGGTCGCTCCTCGTGACCTGTTTTCTGCTTCGTCTTCAGTCGAAGTTGGTGAGTCTGTATCAACTCTGCTCCATGCATTTCCTGCTCACAGGTGCTGATCAAAGCGGAAGTTTCATTAACAACCTGTCTTGCTCTCTTTAGCTGTGTGTCAAGGCAAGCAGTGAATCATCAAGCAAGAATGCGTCAGTAGAGTGCAAGTGCTTCAATTCACAGAACTGACAAGGAAGACGTACCAACATCAAGCGACATAGCCCGCGTTTGTAGTGCAGTTGCGGACTTTCGAGCTTCTGTTCGACATAAGGGAGCGACTTCACTTCAACGATCAACTGCGACAAGAGTTCTTCTGCATCTCCCAAATCTCCAGCGTCAACGAGTTTTAACGCAAGTGCGAGACGATCTCGGCGGTTCTGTTGGTGCTTATGTTGCTGAGCCGTGAACGTGTTATTGGAAAACTCGCAGAAGCATGTCAAGTGGGATACAGCTGGAGGTGGCGCGGACAAGAAATTGTCACTAGCATGCAGAGATTGCAGCTGGGTCAACTCCATCACGGATGTTGGCAAGGAACGGAGCTGGTTAAACGATACGTTCAACTTGGTCAATTGCGCCAGGTTTCCCATTCGCAGTGGCAAGCGTCCCAGTTGATTGCGGTCGCACTTGAGTTCTCTAAGACGAGGAAGCTGCGTAAGTTCGTCTGGTAGCTCTTGGAGTGCATTCGTGCTAAGATACAAGACCTCAAGTCTCCGAAGATGAGCGATTTCAGTGGGGAGGACACGCAATGAATTGTTCGAGAGATCGAAGAGCTGCAAGTGGCTGCAGTACAGCAGCACCGCCAACGGTACTTGAGTGAGGTAGTTGCCAGCCAGCACAAGCTCCTGGAGAGTATCTTGCATCGTGGCATGACCTATGAGCAACGGGAATTCCAGTAGTGCGTTCTGACGCAGCCGAATGGTTTGAACTGGCGAGTCTTCAAGAAAGTCTAATGACTCAAACGTGACAATCCCACAAGACGACGCGGAGAAGAAGGAGACGCTGGGGAGATGTCGGAAAAAGTCTTCGAGGTTGATGAGCTTTGGGTTGTTATCAAGATCGAGATGGCGCAACTGGCTCAGTGCACTAAACTCCTTCGGTAGTAGTCTCAGCTGGTTGGAAAATAGTTTGAGTGTCTCGAGATTATGCAGGGCTCCAATGCTTTCTGGGAGTGTTATCAAGCGATTATGCGCCAGATCCAGCTCCAGCAAGCTAGACATGTTGCCCATAGCCTCCGGTAGAAAACGGAGGGCGTTGTGGTGTAGCACCATTCGTTGCAGAGAAGAAAGTGCGGAGATTTCGTCGCTGAGTGACGCGAGTTGGTTGTTGGATAAATCGAGCAGCTTGAGTTCGCTACACTTCTCGATCGATTTGGGAGCGTCGACGAGCCGGTTGTTATTCAAAAGCAGCACTTCCAGCCCCACAAGAAGTCCAACGCCTACTTGCCACTCTCGCGTTTCTCGAAGCAGCTGCAAGTCTCCTTCCACGTACGGCAGCTCCTTGAGCCGATTGTGAGAGAGGTCCAGATGGCGAATCTCTCGGAGTTTCCACAGCTTAGGGGAGAATGTCTGGATAAGGTTATGCGAGGCTCGAATCACTGTGAGAGTCGTCGTCGTCTGCAGACACGACGGGAGGCGAGTCAGCTGATTGTGACTCACGTCGAGCTCCTCGAGGTTGATCAAGTCCTGAATTCCTGATGGAATTCGAGCCAAACAATTGTTTAAAAGCACAAGTTTCTTCAGGAACCGCAGATTCCAGATACGAGACGACAACTTCCACGCGTCGAGGCCACTCATATCCAGTACTTGAGCCTGCCCACCAGCATCCTCTGCTGCGTCAACAATCTGTTGGGCTTTCGAGCGTGGAAACTTACGAAGCAGTTTTTTCTTGGCCGCTTCGTCCACTTCAACGTCGCCACCTTCGACTACAGCAAGTGCCACTGCAATTTCTTCCTCCTCAGCATCACGTGCTGCATCCTGCTGGAATCCTTCGAAGTCGTCATCGTCATCGTCGTCGTCTTCCTCGTCATCTTCTTCGTCTCCGCCACCGTCGTCAGGGATCCGAAGCGGTCCAAACAGCGCAGGCTTCGTCCACGACGAAGTGTTGGTACTCAGCTGGGTATACAGTATCTTCCCAGTGTCCGGGTCCGGTGTGCACTGGTACTGAGCTTTCACAACTCGACGAGCTAGTTTGCGGTCCTTTGCACCGTGAAACATTGACTGTAAGCGCACTACAGCGAAGGTCAGGTAAGAGAGGTCGGCCTCTTCAACATCTTCGGGAAGTGTCCAAGTCGTCTCGCCAGTGTGGATGTTGTAGTAGTACGTTGTCTGCGAGGCTTCGTCGAAACTCTGCTGCCAAGCACTCTCCGTAGTAGAAGCTTCATCTTCTGCCGTTGCTTCGCCTGGCAGCGTCCATGACGTATCTCCTGTGCTGTGTGTTTCACACGACAAGAGACCGATGAGCCACTGGTTTTCACTCTGGCATTGAGATACGTGCTACATACAGCCGATTGAAGTAGTAGGCACGACCAGAAGCCTCGTCATACGCTTCTTCCCACTCGGAGCTCATGATTTACATACAGGCCACCGTTGCAGTATGAAGATTGAGCGTCTGTCCGGACTAGACGCCACCTTTCAACCGCTTGAGTTATTGACTCTTGGCAAAGACTAATAAAGACAACATCGATGCAATTTCTGGGAACTGGGATGGCTGAGCTCTCTGAGCTGGTCGCAGAGTTTTTATAGTCCGCCATCCAGTGTGCCCTTCACCATGTCGAGCCCTACACCATTTCCGCTCTCTCATTCAGTAACTTGTGAATGCTCTGTTGTTTGTATTGGGTAGAGCTCACGAAAGCTTTGTGCTTGAACTCTTCGGTTTCGACGGATACATGCTTTAAGTACAAGCGCCTTCACGTTTTCTTAACATTCATGAGAAGTGGCTTTCCTGGACGCGTCAACACAGCGATATCAGGGTACCAGGAAGGTAGTGTTGTGGAGTATAGCAGCAGCTTCGAAGGCGCCATCCATTGCCTCTGGAGAAATTCGATTATCGTCACTCGTTCGACGGTCGCCACGCAAACGCTGGCCGACTTCCGAGTTGCCACGTGCACAGAAGCCTTACCGATCATCTCTCTTTGTACATGTATTATTATTATAATAATACAGCAACTTCACGATCTCAGCATCATCCTTCGCAGTGTTTGTTTCCACATCCAGCTGCCTTCTTGGAAACTGTAATCGTGGACTCGTTAGAAATACGCTCATCTCCGTACAGAAGCAACGCCTCTGTTCATTGCCTTTGGAGAAGAACGATTCCTCGTGCTATGACGCCGTTGTTCCCCCACGTGACATCAACTGCAGTCTTCAAAGCCTACCACGTCCATGCTTATCAAACCAAACCGACCTCGACCGAAGTGTCTACATATACATACTGTGCGCTGTCTTCTCGAATGCACCACTATCCAACTCGTGATCATTTGTCCGCAGTCGTATCGATACAAAACTTCGCTTCGTTAAAGTGGCTAAGTACTGCCAACTTAACAAGAATTATCCTGCTTCGTTCAAGTTCCAACGGAATCCGTGAAAGACTGAACAAGAACCGAGCGGAGTCGCTAGAATTACATGTGCTATTATAGTGCGCGGATTTCACAATACACTGCACTTGTCCACGCATAATTTACCTTTTGCGCCTCGCACCATGAAAATTATCACATCGAGATGTCAATTAGCGGTAACACTTCAACAGCACCGTACAGTACACTTCATAATTTCAATGAGCGATCATGATTTTAAATCATGACATTTTTGGCGTCTTTAAGACGCCAACATGTTCATTCTTGCCAGCAATTGGTCGCCTTCAATCATTTCCGTTGGCAGCAGCGTACCACATCCAACAGACCTTGCTGTCTCTTGGTAGCTTCCATTACATGTACGTGGGTGGCGACGTGTTTCATTCATGTTTTAATAGTTTATGTACTTTAACTGGAAAGTTCATGTTCTTGGATCGTAATCTTTGGCTCGGTTATTGGTGCAACACCACCAATGATGCTTGCCTGCTCGGTGCATGCTCGATCATGTTTTGTGGTTTCGGTGGCTTGGAAATCGGAAGTCTCGAGCGTTTCGTCCAAGTAGAAGCATGGTTGTTCATCTTCGATTGAGCAAAATGGAAAATGCAGGTGTGTGACAGTACCACCTAAAATTGTTAAGCGAAAACTGTAGCAATGCAAACGGTCATCCGACCCACCGAAAGCTCGCTTCTCTGGTTGTCAAATTGTCTGATTGCGTGCATGGATCCATGCTCCGTGTATCTTCAAGTCAAGATCCTCAAGCTGTGCGTGTTCGTTCCACCACCAACCTGCACAACCCATACATTCCGCATCGATGGTGTTCATTTCGATCCATAGGTGTTACTTGTTGCTGTAGTATTTGGTGCTATAATACATGTACAGTTATCACCTACATTATTGAGACCATTGCTGTAACTCAGCATCTATCTGCATTAGGGAGATGCATTCAAATGCCTATCAGATTCCCATCGCTTCAAATCACAAGCCGAAGCCACAAATGGCCTTTACAAGAGAAGAAAAGCTTTGATTTTTTTTTGCTTCGGATGAGGTGATGATTACCTATGGCGTAGATCTACGGCCTAGGGAGTTGCTGGGACAAAACAGCTTGAGGATTGGAGATCTTATGGGTAGCTATCAATCTTCGCGTCAAGCGAGCTCAAGAGAACTCTGCACTTGCGAAAAAGCGAACAAGAAGACAAATGAAGTTCACGCTGCCAAAAGATGCGTTCCCTGCCGTGAAACTATCCAGGGAGTACCAAGATGCGTTGATTGAGGAAGCAGACACCGTCGTGCGGGAGATTGTTGCAGCGAATGAAGTTTTTGTCGCTGAGGGAGCAACGCTTGGAGCCCCTCACTGGAAACTTGTTCGCGAGAAAGAAGGACTGCATGTGTATCGCCAACGGAAAAAGTCGATTGATCAGCAGGGTACCGATTCGTGTTCACCTGTAATCCAAAGTCCGTCGTGGTCACAAGACGACTCGTTATCAAGGTATCGCACGGGGAGTAGGAGCAACTTGGAACTAGGTGCGGACAAGCAGACGTCGTTGTCTTCATCGTCTGGGATCGGTGAAGACAGTATCATGGAGAAGATGAGGCCACCGGGTGTGTCTCTCATGGCCTTACATGGAACGATGGATGGTGCACTGGACGACTGCATGTTTGGATGTTTTGCCCCCAACGACGAGGTGTGGAAGTTACGAAGCTCGCACATCAACGACCGACTTGATGATGCCCGGATTCTAGCGTCTGTCAGGGAGCCAACTCGTAAAGACCCCTGCCGTTTTCTTGGCGTTAAGTGGTTTGCTAATGAGCTTCCAGTGATGTTGACGGGTATCGTGCAGCAAAGAGATTTTCTCATTATGGAGTCTTCAGGCTTCACGCGCGACTCGAAGGACGAGAGAGTTGGATACTTCTTAATGCACTCCGTGACACTGCGGGACATCCCGGAGCTTTCACACTTGGGCATTGTTCGTGGAGTAATGAGTTTTTGCTACCTGTTCCGCCAGGGTGGACCCGGTAAGGTCGACGTGTTTTGTCGCGGCTTCTTTGACTCCCGCGGTGAAATGCCAGGTCGTCTATCGGTTTCAATCGCTGCAGAAGCTGCAATCTGTTGTGCGGGTGTTGTGGACTACGCTTATATCAAGAAGCTCAGATGATTGATGAAGCACTCGGGCAAACAAAACCAACGCCAATCTGGAGATGAGAACCGGCCTAGCCGTTGTGAAGCTTGTGACAAAGGCTTTACGAAGTTCTCACTGACTTCCTCTGGATCGGGTATGGCCTGTCAGATATGCCGCCGAGTAGTTTGTTCGAAATGCAGTGTGGCCAAGAAAATAACCATGGACGTGTCGGACACTGGTGCAGTCCAGCAGTGTTCTTTTCACTTTTGCCTGAGCTGCTTGCTTAAAGCAAAACAGCAGTCTGGCTGGGAAATGGCGCTGAGTACCTTTGAGGCTAAGTCGGAATCGTCTGCGTCTTCGGGTTCGTCTCCAGCGTCTCGGTTGCCACCAACACCTCAGACAGGCACTCACAGGCGTGATGGCAGATCCTACTCGACTTATGCGGGCACTCGGGGCTATCAGCGAGGTGAGATCGCCACTAAGATCGACCTTGCCAACTATTCAGCGGGCATAAACAGGTCTACCAGCGACCAAACTACTTCTGAAAGCCGAGCAACACGATTGCCGCCTGCTTCTAACGAAAAGTTTCAATCGTGATCCCCACTACCCGGCGAGCATTTAGCAGGGCCAAAGAGCACACGCGGTGTGAGGTTCGCATAACTAACAACATAATACAGTACTCCAGCGCGGTGCACTCAAAGTTGAAAAGATCCATCGCATTATCATACCAAGTACTAGTATTACAAAGTGTTGGTACATGTACGTTAATAAAATAGTACTACAGTAGTAGCAGTGTTTTCACCTCGGCGGGAACCTTGTTCTTGATAAAATCTCGAGTCGGGTAGAACTAGACTACATTTTTGATACCCAACGTTGCTACTGTAGTGATGGATATCAAGCGTAAATAACACCTGGGCATGTAAACACCGCACAATGAATGACGGACGCACTGTCCAGAGCCCCGCGTTTCCGTCGTGATGGTCCGTTGCTCTGGCGTGTTCATCCATTTTGCTCGTCAGAGATGTTGGACCCCTTTGCTTGAATTGGTGCATGCTACTCAATCTTTATGGTGGTGTTGTGCATCATCCACTTTTGGTGCAGTCACAACCAGCGCCTCGTTATTTCTCCGACGCTGCTGCTAGTGCTGTTCCTCAGCAAAACGACGGCAACCAGACACGACTGGGTAGGATGTCGAAGAGTTGATAGTAAACTTTTGCTTACATTTCATCGTTAGTTAGTCATCAACGACTAGTTAGACACACTGGGGCATCCAACGTTGCCCTACCAGCAGGATGAAGCACTTTGGCCTAGAGTTTGTCTCTGCGGAAGAAGTTTCCATGTCTTGATTGATGTTCTGCCGATGGAGGGCGTTGTGGGGTGGTGGCGTACGGTGCAGCGAACAGCAAACTCTAGGTGATACATGTGCTGAAAAGGCTTGTGCCCCGAGTCGAGTGACTCTCAACTTTGTCAGCTCACGAGACCAGTCCCCGGTGACGATCTTCACAGTGGAGTCCACCACGCAGTGATGGATTCTTGCCAGGGTTTGATTAGCTAACGTCGAGACATCGCATGGTTTTCGAGCCGACCGAGTCGAATACTTACATCCAACATGGCAACGCGACCTGCGGTGGTTAGCGTTCCGACAAGGGACAGCCAAACAGCAGCGCCTCGCACGCCACCAAACGACCGAAGCAACGGAAACAGCACGTATCATCACAGTTGGCGCATTCTAATTAAAAATTTAATCGCGAGTGGCGATGGAAAGACGGACGCCATGCAAAACAAACAACGACACCAAAGCGCCATCGTCTTTCGCTAATGAGCTCCCCCGCAGTAACAACCAACGACTACGATGCAAAATTGCACATGCGTCAGTCTGTACAACCCGTCAACCAAAACAAACAATGGGTCTAATAAATATCCAGCAACAGAAAGTGGACAGCCCATCATTTCGGCACATTTCGCAGAATACAAGCATCTTGGCAGCTGAAAATCCCGGCACATCGAGCAGCATACAACGCCCAAGTTACTTGAAAAGTTCTGGCACAATTCGGTCATGTCTCGGCTCTCAACCTCTCCCTCCATCATGTGTCCGTCTGCCACACTGAACGTTTACACGTCACTCGACTCCATGCTTCAGTCTCGAAAAGCTCATCAAAACAACAGATAAATCCGTAGCAACCAGCCATGAAGGTGATCCAGGTCCTCCTCCTCGCCGCGTTGGCCATCTCCAGTGTCTCGGGTGCCACGACGACGACGACTACCAACACCACAGCCTCCGCCTCCTCTGCTACTTCGGCTGTGGCATCGTCCACTGCCAGCGCTGCGACGTCCACGGCTTCGTCCGCCAGTACCAGTGCCAGTGCCGCCGTCGCCGACTCCGCCTCTGGCTCTTCGAACAGCACGTCGTCGGCCTCAGAATCTGCTACGTCGGACTCGGCGGCCACTGAGTCGAGCTCTGCCTCCGAGTCGAGCTCGTCGGAAGAGGACGCCACTGCGCAGAGCAGCTCCGGCACGGCCGAGTCCGACTCGGGCCCCACGGGCAGCTCGGGCGGCGCCATCGCGCCCCGCTCCGGATCGGCGCTGTCCAGTTCGTCAGGTGCCATGCCGCAGGTGACGGCGACCATGGGCTCCGTCGTGGCGGTTGTCGTCGCTGTCGGCGCCTACTTCCTGTAGGGTACTTAATACTACTTGATGCCGTGACGTCGATGAGTCTACGTATGTAGACAGACTGCTAGCGCAGTGAACGCTACTAGTACAGGCGGGGTTGGCTGAACTCCTTTGGCCGCTCGTATCATTAACACGTATATTTTGCTCCTGATTGAGCATTCTTCGTGTTGTTCGCCTTGGTGTGATGGGTGCTTGGTGATTGATGAAGTTTCAGGTCATGGCGGACACTGTGGCGTGAGTCGAGAGCGGGCTGGTGTATTTGACGTCGCGGAAAGATCAAAAGTGCATCACCAGGAGGGAGGGCCGCGCTTGTGCTGGCTGGAAGGCAAGTTGAAAAGTGAAGTGCAGTAAGCGCAGCTACGAGTGCCGCGCCTATCACCACTGGCGGTCACAACCGATGAGGAAAGTCCGTAGTGACGCTCGTTTAAACCTGGGGCATCAACATCAGCGCATCTCACTTCATGCAGATCTGAATGTTAGTCATTGCAACGGAAACAGCACCAGGAGGACATCAACATCGCAGATTTCAGCAGATCCCAGCTAGATAAGTTGATGCCCGTGGCATTTACCACTGGTTCGTTGTCTAGACCAGCCTATCGCGGATTGTGTCCGCAAATTCTACCAGTCTAGTGGATACCGCTTGTCTGGCGAGTCCGTTTTCCTCACTTCCATGAGGCCAAACTTTGGCCAAAGTTTGACAGCGTTGATTTTTGCTATACCAGCTTATAACTTGTGTTACTGATGGTCAAAGGATCTTCATCAACCGCACCGTTATGAATTGGTCCGGTGCTAACTAAGCGCTTGATGGTGAAATCTCACCGCAAAGTCAACACACTTCGGTATCTTGAAAAACCAGTGTGCACCTCTAGAATCAAGCCCCCCAGTTCGCGCTGCACTTCGCAGCGAATTGACGATCGAGAACTAATGTTGTTCCCAAACCGAGGTCACGCTGATGTATAATCAGCATCATCTATAGGGCGTGGCGCAGCAGTCAGAACATTGCCGTGAAAATTTCGAGATCAACTCACGCATGGAACTAAAGAAATGCTGGAGATGTCATGCCTTGGAATATCCTAGACAGGATTTTGAGTCTGCCAGTGCATCATTGTGGCGATTCAGCAAGCAAGCATGATGAAGAAGTAAGCACTAGCCTAATTAAGCTTAAGGCGCTTCCTAGGACTTGTACCAATTGATAATTATGGCGTGGCTATCATGATTTTCACTGGCAACAACCAGAAACTTCGGTGTGGTCGTCTTTCGTGTTGGATGAATCGATAAATGTGACAATTTGAGCTGCTAAAGTGATGCGAACCCGTGTTGACCGGCTGCTAGATATTTATTTTCACCTTGCATAAGGTTTGTGGGTGTCACCGATGTGGCCGAAACCAGGCCGTGAGGAAATAATAGCGACACTAGCGAGAGCTTCAACCCCCAACCAATTGAACTGACAGGAAAATACGTTCATGGTTCTCAATTATCGAGACGCCATCAAGGTTTTCTTCAACATGGCTTCTATCCTGGCTTGCTTGGGCTGCTCGTGGATGAGTGTGTGTTTACGAGTGAACGGGGAGTCTGGAGCGGATTCGTACTGTGTTGGTATCAGCAGTCGACACGTCGCGGAGTCCGTGGTGGCGACGATAAACAAATTGGGCTCGAGCTGGTCGGAGTTACCATCGTCGTCACCGTAGTTTACTGAATATTGCCCCAGCAAGTAGTCGACGCAAGCATTGCCATGTTCACAACGTTGAAGACACGTTCACTCTACACGCTCCATTTCTTCTTAAGCCACAGTTAACATCACTCATTGACGTCTACTACCACGCGGGCGTTGCTGCGCTCACGCAGTCCACCCTTCCATTCTGTTTTTCTTCAATCTCCTCCGTCGCCAGCTAGATATAATCATCCCATTTCACTTTCTTTGCGTTGTGCTTCTATCGCCAACATGCCGTCCTGCTCTTTGCTTGACGCGGAATACCAGCGGTAGAATCCTGTTCTGGTCAATCACTCCCTTCTTCGCGACGACGGTCAACTCGCCGCTCCCCTTCTGCGCAGTTTACCTCGATGTAGACGTCATATTTCTTGTGTTTGTGTCATTCGTGCGGATTGCTTTCATTTTTCTCCTCTCTGCCCCCATGTATTCCTAAGTGTACGTCGCGCCATCCTCGCAAAAGAAGGCGGAGCGTAATGCGATGATGATGTGCGATGGCGTTGCCGTGATGATAATGCTTGGCCGGCGGTCTATTCGGCGGAGCTCTGGAGCCCTGCCTGTTGCTTGTGTGTCTGCTGGTTCACCTGGTCGCGTACCTGTGACGCCTTGTGCAGCAACTGAATCATCTGTTCCTTGAGCACCGGGTCTTCCTTCGGCCGCTCGCGACCCTGCACCACCATCGATGTCTCTGAGTAGCTGCTCAGCGGCACGAGATCCGAGGAGCCGGCGGTGTTGGTGATTTGGCCGCCATTCTGACGCGCCGGCACCAGCTGAGAGGATGCCATGGCGCGCGCAACCTTACTCTGTGCCTCTCGTCGTTCCTGCACCATGACCATGGCTAAGTGTGCCAGGTTCTGCATAGTAGCGATCTGCGACTCCTGCAGCGATTCACGAGGCGCCGTGTCCAGCACGCACACTGCACCAACACACTCGTTGTCCACCGTGAAAAGCGGTGCGCCCGCCAAGAAGCGCACACCGAGTGGGCCTGTCACGAACGGGTTTGTCTGGAAGCGCGGGTCCCGCAAGGCGTCCATGACCACAAGCGGCCGCTGATCACGTACCGGGTATTCGCAGAAACTGAAGTCGCGCGGCACCTCGGACTCCTTGACGTTCACAGCACTCTTGAACCACTGGCGGTTCTCGTCTACCAGACTAACGACAGCATATTTGCAGGCCAGCGTCTGAGCAGCCAGGTCGCAAAGTGTGTCGTAGATATCCACCTGCTCCTCAGTGGTTCCACCAGCCTCCTTCGCCTGAGAATCTGTACGTAGTCGCTCCATCAGAGCATTTACCATTGCCTTGCTCTCCTGGTCTCGTTCTGCCAGCTGCTGCAGCCAGGCGATACCCACCAGGTCCGGCACAGTGGAAACTTGAGCTCCAGGGAGTGCCAAGGCGTACTCCTCCACCGCGTCTCGAAGGATACCGTTGTCTACACCTTCCGGCAACGCAACGCCGTCAGCAGTAACTCCCTTCGCAGCGACAGCCACGGCTGCCGCAGCCTTGAGGTTCGCCTCCTCCTTCTCGGGATCAGCCGCAGTAGACGACGTGCCGTCCATGCAAGCTTTGCACACTCGCAGGGTGGTAAGCCCCACCGACTGCAAGTCCACGCTCTTGTACACGGAGCAGGCGCGGCAGATGATCTCTCCACACGCCCGGCAGTGATGTTTGCGTCGCGTGTTGGTGAACGTCTTGAGACACAAGTGGCAGCACGCGCGGTCCTTGTCGTTCACCCACGTGGGCACTCGACGCTTGGTGAGTTCCTTGGAGATCCGTCGACGACTGATGGCCTCTTCAATGCCGGCCACAGACTGCGCCCAATGAGCCAGCAGCGCGCGATTCCAGCGCCGCTTCGCACGCGCGCCAGGCGGCTGTCGGATGCTGCACACGAATGTGGCTTCCACAACTCCGTCGTCCACGTGAGGACGGAAGAGGAAGCCGCACTTGGACACGGACGCTCGCTCCAGTTTGTGCGAGTCGTAGAGCGACGGACACTCGGCCTGATCAATGGACTCATAGAGACACACGCCCACAGACGTCGCCTTCGTGGCGGAAGAGGACGAGGACGTATTGAGTCCGTTGTTCGGTCGCGGCCCGTCCACCAAGTCGGACGAGACGACGCCCGCGTATTCGAGGAAGCAAAAGTCGACACCCACTTGTCCCCCGAGGCTGGCCACACTCTTCTTGGTCCGCGCCGCCGTCCACTTGATGCTCAGTGCCTCAGACTCGTTCTGCTCCTTGTGGAAGAGCACGGCGGCGTCCGCGAAGAACTCGCGCAGCTGCAGCTGCATGAGCGAGCGGTAGTCCACAGTGCTCTGCGCCAGGAAGATGTCCATCACGTCGTCCAGCGTGGCGCGCACTGTAGCCACGGCCCGGATCGAGTACGTGAGTCCGCCCTTCTGCCGGTCCTCGCACAGCTGCACGCCCTTGCGCTCGTGAATCATGGTCCACTCCACGTCAGGCTGACGCACCAGGTCGGGCACGAGCGAGCGGCCCCAGGCGAGCAGCTCTGTCTGGTCGCTGTCCGAGAGCTCCGGAGCCTTGAAGAAGCCGCTGCGCAGCGGCAGCGACCGCACCATGACGACGTTGGTGGGGAGGTAGGTTGGTAGACGAAGCTTTGGCTGCTTGTTGCTGCTGCTACGAAGCAGGGAATGCAGTGGGGACGAGTGTGAGGACGCGACACTATACTGAAGCCAAGACAAGGCGACTGGCCCTATCGTTGTTCGGTCGTCTGGCCGGCGAACGCACTCGTACAAGTTGATATCGACTTGTAAGAGGAGAGATAGAGACGAGGCAGTGTTACTCACGACGACGGTCGGGATGGAAGTGTGCTGCTGTCACGGGAGAAGCTAACGCCACCGAACGCTTACTGGTATCGTCTATGCAGCGCACGACGTCGCCCCTCCTGGGAGCTTGGTGGCCAGTGTATTTGATTGCGCCAGCGACATTTAATACGCTTCTCAATGCGGGGCATTAGCATCGCTAAGCGATGCGCAGAAGGAGGTCATCCCTCCCGCCACGCGGCGGAAAGCACAGGACAGGATGCGTTGTGTTGACGCGCGGAGCTAGAGCCACCGAACGGATAGCTGCCACATTCGGCGCCACCATCTCCATACTCAGTCGAAAGATCACCAATTAAACTTCAAGCCACCGGACTGTAGCCACATGCAGTAACGCCGCCAGAACGAGCGCGGTCGGCAGAAGTCGCGGCGGCAGCTCAGTGTTGTCCTCTTCCTGGACGCAATGCCCAGCATTTTGAATCACCCCCTGTACGTGCCTTCCAGGAAGATCTCGCGAAAATGGAGCTGGCCATTCACCTCTAATTAATTATAATTTGCAGTATATGACTATTCAGAGAAATAAATGGGTCCAAGCAGTGTAATCTTTAAATTTGAATTTGAATTTGAATTTGTTGCGGTTTAGACGACTACCTACTCCCAAGACCGCACACTGCGACGGTCTCGCGTACGGATCACGTGCATCAAGGACCCATGCCCGCGGCAGGCGCCCAGCCAAGCAGTGTAATCTTGGTAAGTCACTCCGTAAATAAAACTACCACTTCCGTTTCTGTAGAATGTGTAGCTGTTTATAATTAGAAATAAAGCACATATTAACCCTTCTTTTAATAACACTTTGACTCGATATGAGTAGGCAAAAATAAGCTTTCTTCCTATCATTTACTTGAACGTACTGTATTTTGTTTGATTTCCTAAAGCAAGGTTGAATGGCACGTTCGCGCTACCTTGTTGGTGATCGAAACAACGCACATCAATTTGACCGAGGTATATTATTACAAACGTTTATCACATACCTTGGTAACAATTGCAATAATTTGAAGAAACGTCAAAGCTCATGAACCCGAGTATGATTTGCGATTTAGGCACATTTTCAAAAGAGAGGTGACTTGCACTCATTTAAGAAAACCTTAGTAACGTGAAGAGTTTCATGTTCGTGGAGCAACACCTGACTGAAACAATTAGCTCCATTGTCAAACCCTTAAAATCGCGATACATTTTGGAATTGTGTAGTCGTAAGATGTTTTACATATACGTAGTGTAATAAAGCCATTCAATTACAGTGGTTTTACACTTCTTTGAGTTTCCTCTTACACACGATATGTTAATTGGAAGGGAGCTATTTATTGAACTTGTATATCTCCACCGTATTCCCTAGGTATACTAGCCAAGGGGTAAGCATTTGTTTCCTACGGTAGTTCTCTCTGTGTTAGCGATACAGCCATAATTCGTGCCACCTCACACTATTGTGTCCGCCAGCATGCCTCGTCGCTGTGATCCCGCCTGGCTTTGAGCGCGCGCGCCATCCACCGTTTGAATTGCAGAGACCATCACTCCTGTCGAGTCCCCCCATCCACCACCCCCTCTCGCTCCCGCCTCCCCCCTTTTCCTCCGCGAACTAATTCTGCCGTTCAGGCACTCCTAAAGCCACCTCCAAAGGGAAAGAAATCACACGCCCGCGGCTCAAACCAGGCAGCGCGGTAGGCCCCTCTCAGGGAGACACACTCTCACACACGTCTGTTCGCCGCAGCCTCCGCCACGACGAGGACCAGAGGCCAGTTAGCGTTGACTCTGTAGCAGGTGCGTGACTTGAGGCCGGTCGAGGGGAGGAAGCCCCGCGCGCCATTCGACTGCCTTCTGCTTCCCCCCTATTCCTACTAACTACCGTACCCCTCCTGTCTGCAGACACTCGTTAGCCTGACCACCATGTACACTTCGTCCGCCCCCGGCCCGGCCCGCGGACGCGGCGGCAACCCGAATGCGGTGCCGCCCCCGCAGCCGCAGCCGCAGCAGCTGCGCGGCCCGTCGTCGGGCAACCCAGGCGCTCCGCCTCAGCTGGCCACGGCAGCCACCAGTCGCGTGAGCGAGATGCTAGACCAGGTCAAGGCCGAGTACGAGGCCGCCATCCAGCAGCTCAACATGGCCAAGATGGAGCAGCTCGAGATGGAGCGCAAGATCCAGTCGCAGGTCGTGGAGATGGACCAGATCCAGCAGTCGCTCAAGGCGCTCGAGGCCAATCACCGCCGCATCCGCCAGCAGTACGAGGAGGACATGCTGCGCATGCGCAGGCAGCTGGAGACGGGCCAAGTGCCGCAGCAGCAGCAGGTCGCGCCTCAGCAGCCAGTGGCCGCCAAGCTGCCGGCCAAGCGCTCACGGGCCCCGCCCACCAGCAGCAGCATGCAGGAGGACTCATCCTCGCTCATGTCGAACCTTGTGGCAGCCGCGACATCTTCGGGCCGCGCTGGAGCCGCCAACAACCAGCAGCAGCGCGGTAGTGGCAGCTCCCCTGTGCGTGTTGTACCCGTGCAGCCGGCCTCGCGTAGTCTGCAGCAGCTCGGACAGCAGCCCCCTCAGCTGCCGCCTCCCCCGCAGCAGGGAGGCAGCAACAACCCGCCCCCACAGCTCAGCCCTCTGGATACAAGCAACGCGAACACGACGCCTTCGTCCCGTCGCATGCCCAGCATTAACAGCGAAGTGAACGGCAAGGACCGCGCGGCCAGCTCACCCCCAGCTCTCAAGAAATCCAAGCTCAACGGCTCGGAGCCCAGCATCCCCAGTCTTAATGCTAACGGCAAGGGCGCATTACCTCCGGTCAGTTCGGCTGGTAGCAGTGCTCCCACATCCAGCGGAATGTTGCCCCAGGTCTCCAAGATGAACCGTGAGCAGGGATCGACTAGCACGAACTCCAGCCCCAGTGCGGCTAGCGCTAACCAGTCGCAAAGTGCGGCGTCTAACACCACGAAGACTGAGGGTGAGAATGTGGAGAGCAGCCGTGCTACGACGAGCTCGACGACGACACTTTCGGCGGCTTCGGGCAACAACACTACGCAGAAGAGCTCAAACACTAAGGCGAGCCGTCTCAATTGGAGTTGCGTGTACTCGTCCAAGACGAGCATGTCGTATCAGGAGTCGGAGCGCCCGGCGGCCGAGATGCACCAGTCCATGGACCACCAGAGCGTTGTGTGCTGCGTACGCTTCTCGTCGGATGGTACAATGATGGCTTCGGGCTGCCACAAGACGGCACAGGTTTTCGACGTGAAGACTGGTGACCGCAAGTTCCTGGTGTCTCGTCCTGCTGGATCCAACGGGCAGACCCCTACGTCTCAAGCTAATGTCGCGGCTAACGAGGCCGATGATGCGTACGTTCGCGCTGTTTGCTTTTCGCCGGACTGCACAAAGCTGGTTGCAGGTATGCCCCAAAACACTATCCGCGTTTGGGATATTGCTTCGAACGAGGAAGGTCCGGCAATGACTGGCCACGAGTCAGAAATTTATTCGCTGGACTATGTGAACGACCTGATCGTGTCTGGATCGGGTGACCGCAAGGTGCGTCTCTGGGATGCTCGCAACGGCCAGTGCAAGAAGATTTTTGGCAACGAGAGCGGCGGTCCATCGGACGGTGTGACATCGGTGGCTCTATCACCGGATGGACGACTTTTGGCTGCTGCATCGCTGGACAAGGTTGTACGAATTTGGGATACGGAGACGGCACAACTGCTGGACCGGCTGGAGGGCCACAGTGACTCAGTGTACTCGATCGCTTTTTCTCCCGACGGCAAGAACGTGATTTCTGGCTCACTTGACCGCAACATCATGCTCTGGGATGTGTGTGCCCAGGGCCGCACGACCACACGGCCGCGCATGCTTTTCCAAGGCCACAAGGACTTCGTGCTATCGGTGGCCTACACGCCTGATGGAAGGTACGTCTCCTGCGTTTATTTTGATTTGTTGTAGATACGTTTCTAATTGTGATGTGGTGTTGCTGCAAATTCAGGTGGTTGATGTCCGGTTCGAAGGACCGATCCGTAGTGTTCTGGGACCCGCGTTCGTCACGTTCGGTACTGACGCTGACGGGCTACCGGAATTCGGTGATAAGTGTGGCGTCGTCCCCAGCGTCCCCCTACTTTGCAACGGGAAGTGGCGACTGCTTTGCCGTGATCTGGAAATACCAGTGCCAGACTTTTTAAACTATACAGGGATGACGGTCGAGTCGACGCGACGCAGTGAAGCACTCTTCACAGCAAGCAACTCAGTACGACCAAGTGAAGCGCAGTGGAAGGCAACCTGACGCTTGCGGCAAGCGCGCGGGCGTGCTGGGCGGCTTGTGAGTGGTGGGTGGTTATGAGCGAGCGCGAGGCTGAGAAGATCGGCGACAGCAGGAGAAAAGGAGGCATCGAAACGAATCAAGACAGAAAAATACAACTTTTGTGCGATGGCCGACAGACATTAGGCAGAGCAAGGGAAACGCAGCGCCATGTACGCAGGCCAGTGCAGCGAGTGCGTCGCGGTCCGAGCGGTGCTGCGAAGGGCATTGGCGGTGCGTTTACCTGAAGTGATTTGAGAGGGTGGATAGTGCGTGTGCAATGGAATGGGTTTCGATCAAGCGGCAATGTGTTGCGTTCCATTGCTTAGAGCTCTACAGTAGATACATTTTTAGTCACCACTTCATTGTGTCCGCTCGCATGAGTCTCATTCCACCTCACTTCCCACACATATTTCACCTTTTACCCCCATTAAAACCGGACATGTGTCCCGAATTACCGGTACAAACCTCACATCGGAATCCGCTACGCTACGTCAGCGACAGTGGATCTTGGCGTCGGGATGCTGTGTGCCATGGCGTCTAGCGGCCGATTGCGGGCTCTGTCGCCGCTGCTGAAAGGCTCAACAACTTCCCCAGGTAGCAGGCTACCTCTCCCATTGGACTCACGGGCTCTGAACGTGCGTAAGCGACACTACAGCTCGGGCACGCCTCCCCCTCCACCCCACACTCCTGCGCCCAATATGAGCGAGCCAGAGATGGTGCGACGCCTCATGCGCAGCCAACGCGTATGGTGGTGGATGGGCTCGCTGGTGCTGGGCGGCGTGGGGCTTATGGCCTTCGGACCAGAGCTCAAGCTCGGCATGAGCAAGCACACGGCCGAGGTGGCGTCTCGCTCGCTGCAGGACGAGACACTGAGAGGTAACACGCGGAAGCTGGCTTCACAGATTGTTCAGACAGTGCTGAACGACCCCAAAGTACTGGATCAAGCCTCCAGGTTCCTGCAGAGGGTAAGAAGGCGTAGCAAGCACTAGCTGCTTGTATTGATATGATTGCAACATGTGGTGTTTTGATTGCGGGTGAAATGGTGCAATCATTGAGGTATATTTGGAAGCTGATAAAGTTGTTTGTGTGGTTTTGCTGCAGCTTGTAGTCATGGAATCGACGCGTGAAGCGCTACGGGCTTTGGTGATTCATACGCTGAACGATCCGATGACTCGGTCGCAGGTGGCGGACCTGACGAAGCACACGATGGCGGCGCTACTGGAAGATCCCAAGACGCTGCGTCAGATCGTGGACTTGCTACGCTCGATGGTGGTGGACCCACAAGCAAAAGAGGCTTTGCTGCTGTTGTTGGATCAGATTATGCGAGACGAACAGACGCGAGCAAACTTGACGCAGTTGTTGGCACACACGTTCTTGCAAGACGCGGTGAAGCAGAATGTGGGTAAGACGCTAAGTGACTCGGTGCATGACGTGTTGAGCCGCGGAGACGTCCAGAACCATGCCAAGGAGTTCGTGAGTGGCGTGGTTCGTGACCAAACAGTGCAGGCTCAAGGCGGAGAGGCGATCTGGGGTACTTTCATGTACGCGCTCACGCCTAGTTGGCTCTCGTGGATATGGGAGCACCCGGATGAGTTGGCCAAGGCCGGTGGGCCCACAACTCCAGCAGCAGAGGCTGCGAAGGTCATGGCAGCTGCAACAGCAGCTGAAAACGAGCTGGAGAAGCAGAAGAAGAAGGAGGAAGATGCTAAAACCTCCACCACGGAGGCAAAGGACGCTTCGAAGAGCACATTAAAGCTTAAGAAGATGTCATCGAGAAGTAAAGGCGCTGATACGCAACACACCGTGGTTGAATCCCAAAATGCGAACGACAAGAAATTGTCTACGAAGAGGACGAGGACGAAACGCATGTCCGCTCCTCATGACGCGGTCTCGAGAGAGGAAAAGAGTGTTGAACAAGCGACGACTAAAACCGCGCCATCACACGCGGATTTTGCTGAACGGTACGAAGATCGGCATTGGAACGGTTCCGGCAGTGGTTTCGTTTGATCCATCCTAGATGATGAAGGCTCCTCAAATTTCAACAAATCAATTACCCGTTGATTCTCCGACACAAGCTGAGATTTCTCAACGTACAGAATTCTACTTT
Source organism: Phytophthora podocarpi (assembly GCA_001314375.1). Taxonomy (NCBI): domain Eukaryota; phylum Oomycota; class Peronosporomycetes; order Peronosporales; family Peronosporaceae; genus Phytophthora; species Phytophthora podocarpi. The sequence goes on along the minus strand of LGSN01000130.1, from coordinate 36,182 downwards.
GCGTGATACTGATGTCTGAATTTATGTGTTGACGTGTGAACTAGAAGCGACCGTAGACAAGTGAATCAAGGCGATGCACTTGTGTGAGCAACTCGCCGTTCTGGCGTTTAAGTCGCATTTGTTCTCCGGCCAAGAGTTGATTTTCCTCGCGTGCGATGCCTAGTTGCTCTTGCAGTTGGGCAGCAGCAGCTTCGGCACTTTGTGCAGCGCGTCTCCAGGAATCTATATTACGTCGTGCATGGCGGTACTCCTGCTCGGCATGCTTGCGCTCTGCCGCGGTTACTCGCGCGGTGTCTCGCAGTGATTGTAATTCCTGGACAAGCTCCCGCTCGCGCGTTTTGGCCTGAGCATTTTCTAACTCAAGAGCACGCAAGGCTGACTCGACTCGCTGCAAAATGTGTAGCTCAGCTTGCGAAGACTCGTCTTCTCCTTCGTATGGTGCAGAGTTACCGCTCTCTCGAGGTAAGTCAGTGAACCATCCAGGAGATTGCCGTGTCCGAGCTGACTGAAGATTGCGAGGTGATCCTCGAAACGACAAAAAAGACGTGGTGAGTTTACCACCTCGTGAGGTCGATGTGTGTATTTCCTCCGAGCTTCGTTTTTGGTATCGTGCAGATTCGTGATCCTCTTCGCTGCCACGTCCGTTGTTTCCGCTAACCTCGAAGTCCCTCATATCGTGCGCAGACGGCCTGCCTCGACGAGAGCGCCGGTGTGATGTATGTGGCATTTCACTCTCTGAGGAGGAAGATGAAGAATAATATGGGCTGGAAATTCGAGCTGTGGTTCCTCTTCTCCAGTTGGATGTCGGCGGTATTGCTGTCGAGACAGACGAAATGGATGATATCAACGAAATTGGCGTCTCGGAACGTGCTTCAGGCTCAAACACGGGCGCGGGTGAGCAGCTTGACGAGTCAATCGTACCGTCCAGCTCACTGTTATTGACCGGCTGAATAGCGTCACATCGTTCAAGGACCCGGTAGGAGGCCGCCGTCGCAACTGCTGCCAAGCTTCCGGGTAATGTGTACGAAATCGCCGAGGATGACAAGGACGACGAGCTGGGACGTTGTCTTGGCGGACTTTGGAGTGCTGGAGAGGTGACCACCTCCGGTAGGCCGAGTTCTGATCCCGACATTTCACGTGAGGTCTGTATCCTCAATGGCGAAGGTTCTCGAACCATGGTTGAGTGCACTGGCAACGCTATTGCAGCATCATTCGTAGTGGATGTCCTGCTTGCCTCACTACCAGTGAGCTCTGCAAGACTCGTCAGAGGTGAAGGCAATGGTGCAACGGGTGAAGCTCCGGATCTCGTCGAGGTGCTGGACGTTGGTCTGCGTTGCTGGTGCGCCTGCTGCTGGACACGTCGCACCTGTGTGACCCACTGTTGGCAATGAGCGGCGGACGGTGCCATGAGCTCCAATTTCAAGATTTCTCCGCTCATAGTAGCCACCGGCGCATAGTACTGGAGGTCGCACCGCGCCTTGTTCTTCTTGGGTACGACGTTGAGTAGCTGCGTGGCCAAGTCGATGGTGACTGTCTCCGCGTCGCTGTCTTGTTCCTCCTGACTGTCTTCGTCCTGCGGAGGCGTCTGCAATTGCAGCAGCAGCTTCCCATCGCGTGCCACGATGGTGCAGCTACATGGCCGCCACTCGAACAACTTGGTCTCGGCATTGCGCACCTTGCGCTTGAGTCTGACGCCGAAACTCTCGGCCGCCGCAGTGCAGGACATCGCCAAGACCTGACAATGAACAAGGGCAATAGAGTGAAGCTGGTGAGAAGCAGTCTCGTCGGGCTCAGTTCGTATAAATACCTGAGCCATCAATAACCACCGCTAAATGTAGCCATGTCCATGTTGAAGTGAGGTGGTACTCTCTACGTTCCAACAATTCCTCCCCCATTCGACTCCCTACGTTATTTTTATTTTGTGTAAGCCTGATGTAGATACAAATTTCTAGATATTCGAGAATAAAAGTCCAATAATTCTAAATGGCGGTGCGGCAACTGCGTGAGGTGTTCAAGCGAAAGCGTCATGACGAGGAGCTCATGGCTCATTGTGTGGCCCGTGTCCTAGCGGGAGAGAGCGCTACAGTCGTCAGCAAGGAGACCGACATCCCATATACCACTCTAATGGGTCGAGTGAAGTGGAAGAAAACAGGTTATGAGTCCATGTCGATGAGGAAAAGGCAACAAGTTGAAATGTCGGCACCTGTCGAGGGCCGAAACAACGCGACGCCAATGCGTCACATCACCGCACCACTAGCAGAAGTGGACGAGATGGTTATTCTTCTGGTTATGGCGAAAATGCAGCACGCAGGTCTCTGTGTTCGACGTCGGGACGTGTTGAGGAAGGCCAACGAGTTGAAGCACCTGGAGGCCGCAGAGTGCGACACTCAATGGTTCCAGCGCTTCAGAGATCGCCACTCTCAAGTTTCGGGGTCTGGCACCGATTTAGTGCTGAGTGAGACGTTGATGCAGCAACTTTTAGCAAGAGAGGGGGCGTTGACGGAAGAGAACAGTGCTCAAAGTGCTGGACAGGAAGAAGAAGAAGAAGAAGAAGAAGAAGAAGAAGAAGAAGAAGAAGAAGAAGAAGAGAAGCTGTTGACGCCGTCGCAACGGGCTGTGCAGGTGCTGCAGGCTTGTTATGCGGCGCTATTGGATGCTGAAGACATGGTGGACGCCTTTGACGTCATGGCAGACCCCGTCCTGGCTCGAGTGTTTCTCGTCATCGCACCAGGTCAACTGCGTGACATGTGGCTGAAGCAGCGGATCAAGAAGGTTCGCGAAGTTGAAACTGGCGGTGACACGGAACTTTGAACTGCGAGTTGAGGGCGTCGAGCGGAGAAAGTTTATGGCCTCGCCAAGTTCGAGAGAGAGTGTGCTTACACAGGCTTGTCGAGCAAGTAACAGGAATATGACCGCGAGTTGTAGCACAATCTTTTAATTGCAACAAGTAACCAAACCAGCCTAAGGAGCTGCGTTGAGTAGTGCTTTGTCCTCATATATATTACCATCGAGACTATCGCTGTCTTGCTTTCTTACTGTGAACGTCATAGCTCGACCTCAAGATCCACCACGTCAAAGCTCATTTCGAAAAAGTCCACCACCACCACACGATAAAGCTCCGTTCGACTACCAAAAAGGACGCTCGTCGCCTCCGACTCCGTCTCAAGCTGGCTCCGATCAGAACACCACCACTAAAAATACGTCTGCAACAGAGTGGCTGCAAGCTTAACATTGTGCTATCGACTGAGTTGGGTCTTCTCGGGTCGTTCCAGTCTCCAACTAGTCTCCATGGCGAACCAAGGCCGTCGACGCTGTGTGACGGCGTCCCAGTTGGGGCTGGGACCTGCTGGATACTCTCCACGACTAGCACAACCAGCATCTGTAGCTGCCATGGCTGGAGCAGCTCAGAGGAGGAAGATTTCCACGAGGTCGCTTTGGCACCAACCCTCTAGCATCGGCCTGCGAGATCTCCGCTTCGATGTGTACTTCCATCTTCCGGGGCGATCGGAGCTGGAACAGTTATCTGTCCATCGTTCCCAGTCGCTCGTATGCATGCAGGCAGCACTCCAGCGACAATTCGGGATTCCATTCGAGCAGCAGCGACTCTATTTCCAGGGTGAACAGCTTGAAGGTGACGATGAATTGTGCGACTACGGGCTGCAAGATAAGAGTGTGGTGGTGATGCGAGTGTCGCCGCGCTTCCGCCACATCGGTGATGTCTTCTCCACAATACGAACCATTCGCTTTCCGAATCCCACATCGCGGCTAGAGGACTTTCAAATCGTCGAGGTTCCTGCAGGATTGCCACCATTGCGCGTAGTGTTCCAACGAATCGTGAATGCAATCGCATACCTCACAACACTCGACCGCATGCAAGCACAACGAACTCACCGTCGAGTGTGGCGCCAGCACGTCACATTTTGGGACGAGCCGACGGCACTTGCACCGTCAGCGTCAGCGTCACCTCCAAGTCGCCTCAAGTACAGCGATAAAAGGCTCGCCTCGTACGTTTTACAAGCGAGCAGCATTCAATACGTCGCATCCATCTTGACTCTTGCGAAAGCTCTTGGGGTTCAGCCACGACTACAGCGATCTCCAACTAATCGCTCAGCTGCAGACATCCGCAATCTCAAAAAATGGTTGGCAAGTCTCAAATACTTCGCCGACGCACGGTTTCCAGACGCCATTTTTCAGGAACTTGCACGCACCAGCACCTACATGCGCGTGAACTCGGGAGAATTTGTGTTTCGCCAGGATGAAACAGGCGACATCTTTTACATTCTCATCACTGGCTGCGTGTCCTTGGCAGCGTACAGCACGGGGTTCTTTTGTACACTCACACCCGGTTCATGCTTCGGAGAGATCAGTCTCATTGAGCCTCAGGGTTTGCGCACGGCAAGTGCCTGCGTCACGTTCGCCACGGCGTGGGCTGAGTTAGCCGTCGTCCCCGGAGATCTCTATCGACGCGCCATCAAGCCGTACAAGCAGGTCGTGTTGCGCGCAACGGAGAAAGCCATCGCATCGATCCCTCGAATGCACGCGCTGCCCCCACACGTCATCACGCACCTTGCGTATGCAGCTAGGCCCCTCACAGCACGCGAAGGTAGGCTCATCATACGTCGTGGAGAAGAAATCAGCGTGCTCGTCTTGTTGGTTCATGGCAGTGTCAAGGTTTCCAAGCCGCCACTGCACGGGAAGCCTATTGTAGCCGTTGTCCAAGCACCAGCCGTTTTCGGACAAGAAGGAGCGCTCGCGACAACCAGTTCGCCCGCGCCCTGGGATGTTCTCGCACTCGATACTTGCTCGTTGCTCTGTCTACGAAAAGATACCATTGCGTCCTTCCTGTCTCCACTACACGACGTCGTACGAGCTCTCATGGGAGAACACAACCAACGGCTTCAAGACTTCACGCACCGCTTCAACCCTCGCAGCGACAATAACTCCTCCAGAGAACTAGCGAGTTCACCCAGAAGCGCATCCATACATCTCAACGATGTTCCCATCATTTTCGGTGACTCCACTTTAAAGCCCGCGGCGAGAAACAGAAGTATTGTGTTCCCACATGTCCTCGCGCGTGAAGAACCCGTGCCAGTGAGCCCAACTGCCTCTCGTTTGGATGAACTCGCGAGACCGGTAACCAGTGATGCTCGTGAATTGCTCCAGCGAAAAAGAACTTCACGACACACTTCGCCACGTAAACGACCTGCCACGCAGTCAGGTACAAGGTCTTCGCTGTCATGCGCCGAAGTTGAGGCCCACTACTTGAGTCGAGTGCTCCCTTTCAGCGGAATCGTCGGTCTACAGGAGCAACTGCAATATGTCGCGTTCGATCAGCAGCACCATAAAGAATCTGTCAGTCGTCCTCCAACTCAAGACGGCGTAGAGGACTCGAAAACGGCGGCGTTGCTGAGCGGTCTGCGTCAACTACCTCCAGAGGATGTTTGCTTGCTTCCTGTCGTCTGTCCCAGTCCTCCGCGGAACGATCGAGGATGTCACTACCGCTTCGCTGCTTTGAAGTATCCGTAGACGCCTGGTGCAACAGTAGATACTGCCATAGAATTCAAGACGGTTAATTGTGTCAATCAAACCAAACCAAACAATCGACCCGTTGCGTTCAGCTGTCTCCTCCTCGGCACAAGCTGAAATTCCCGTTCGCTCAAGCCCCTGGACACTTGAACAAAACCAACTACTACGCAAATGAACTCGAGAGCAGTAAATGAGGCAAGTAAGCTCACCCGATCGATGTTTCTAGTTCCACATGCAGTGAGCGTCGGTCCTGAATCGACGCGCACACCTGTCTTACGCCTGACCACGGCGTATGTAGAATAGCACGTATGCTCGAGATGACACGACATCCTCCGCTGACGTCCGACTGGTGTGGCTGTCGTTGAAGTTAAACCAGCGCTTGTGTACTGGATTCTTCGCAACGGCTGTGTAGTGCCCACCACCGAGACCTCCCACGTGTTCAGATACGGCGTACAGATCATAGATTGGCTCTGAACCATTTTGTGGCCCGATCAGGAACTCCGAGAGATCCAGGCCTTCGATGGGAAAATCTACCAGTGTCGAAATCTTGTCACGGTGCAAATAGAACGAGTTCTGCGCGTAACGGAAGCGCTTCAGGTGGAAAATCAGCACCTTGGGAAGCGAAAAGAGATCGAATTTCTTGAACGCGCGCACATGGTTTTTGCACTTGGGGCAATACCAGGTATCCGCTTCGCCAAGCTGTTCGCATTCCGTGAACTTGGTCAAACAACTGAGAAGCGTAATGAGGTCAGCTTTCGGTGAGATTTTCAGGCTTTCCATCGATTTGTGAAGTTCAATACGCTTTGCTGAGGTTTCATCGTAGCCGCGTTGGTAGCTGTAAGAACAAACAATAGCACAGAGTTAAGAACAAAGGCTCCAATTGAGAAAGACACACTCTGGACGTACCCATTGCGATTCCACTCGAGCGTAAATCGGAATGGCGTGCTTGTGCTATCAGGAACATCCACGGGCTCGTCATCGCGAGGAAGGTCACTTATAAAAGTGGTTCCACCTTTCGGGTCTGTCAAGTGCAAGCGGTACGGCAATTGCTGGTTCTTACCACAGCCAAAATCGGCACCGGAGTCCTCACCAGATTTCTTCGTGGCAACGAGGCGATGCACAGTCTGCCATACTTTGTTGTGGATTTCGGATTTTGTCCATTTCCGGTCGATCGACACAAGCAGCGGCGTATTAAACAGCTCCACCTCCACTCGTCGTTGCTTAGAACTATATCCTTCTTCGCCCAGCTTGGCATTGCCATCGGCATGGGCTCGCCCATCCACTGGCGACGCAACGGGTGCCTGGTGCAGCAGCTCCACTAGGTGCATTCGCTTGACGAGCTCAGATTCCACCGTCCCTAACCTTCGCAGTCCAGTGGGTGGGCGGATGGTAGGCGACGAAAAAGAATAGTCTGTCACCGGCAACTCCAGCTCGTACGCGTGGAGGACGCCATCGCGAATGCGGTCGATGAACCATTTGTCAGGATATGCTTTGAGGATTCGATGATTCCATACTTCGACGAAGAAAATCCGCGAAATAGGAATGCTTGACAGCTCACTGAGTTTCCCCTTTGCGTCTTGTAGAGTGCAGCCGTCCTTCGGAAGACGCATAGCATACTTCATCGGGATATCACCATTGGCCCAGAACAACTGCACTTGGACAGTGACCGTTTCGTTGTTTGGGATTGGCATCGACAGATTCATGTACGGATCAAAGGTGATCGACTCATTCCCGCAATCAGGATTTGAGCACGTCACATGACTGCGAAGTTGCCCCATGAAATTGTCCACAATAATGCTATCGTTGCGGCGAAGAAACTGCTGCCACTCCTCTTGCGCTACTTCTGGGTCGTTGCGGCCACTTCGCTCAACGGGTTTGGTATACGGCTTCGACTTGACACGATTCAGGTCTTCATGCAGACCGTCCAACAAGAAGTTCATAAGTTCTTGGCTATCCTGCTGCTGATATCCAGCGAACTGGGGCGCATACTGACCAATCACGGATTTCAGCTTGGTCGGAGTGACCACCCTGAATTCGTTGCTCCACATCCTACGCAGCAGGCTGGCGAAGTCAACTGCCATGATGCCTTTCATGCCTAGCGGGTTATCTCTGTTAATCTCCTTCGTAAAGAAGGGGTTCCCGGTTTCAGGGTCCTTCATGAGAAAATACTCTCGGAGAGGCGCTGTGTTGATCAAACACTGCAGCATGCTGTTCATAAAGCACGTGTTGCCCAAGTTTGAAAGTCCCACAACACCCTCAAACTCCGGACGACCTCGTCCTGCTTCATAGTCCCGTTCGTATCGATTAAAAGAGGCAGCCAGCGAAAAAGAAGACACTCGTGGTTTGACGACAGTTGAGGCATTGACGGCCTTGTGCGTGCCTATAGGACACAGCAATTCGTCATGTGCGTCCATCCACCGCTTTGAGCCATCCACATCAAGCTCGACCCGAAGCGAGTCGTCTGTGTCAGACTTCTGGCGATCGGTGACGCGGGCAGTACGCCACTCCGGGTAGTTCTTACTATCCAGTTGCCTGCCCACAAGAACTTCGTCACCAACCTGGAAGTCGCGCCAGTTCGGAACCTTGGTGTGTAGCGGTGCAATACGCGGCGACGTACGCTTGAGCCATTCGTCCCATTTCACTGTCCATCCGCGGTAATGTACTTTCACCCTGTTGTGGTCCAAATCGACCACGCGGGATTCGTACCACTTGTTATCCGTATCGAGCGCATCAATCAGCTGGTTTTTCTCCAACGTGAACCTCCACGCGTGTGCCTGAATTTCACTGTAGAATTTCCCGTGTCTCCAATCTGAATCTCCGTTCCCTTCGATCGCCTTAAACCGCCCTTCCACCAGTAAATGGTGCAGTTTCTCCTTCCCCGGCTTATAATCCCGCGGCTCCAACTGCAGTTCCCCTACCGTCGTGCTCTCCACTAAAATATCCGGGTCCTTGGCACTCACGAAGCCATTACTCGTCCGTTGTTCCTCCTTCACCACTGCATCTCTCAACGGCGTCCAGGGCGCTTCCTCATCCACGCGATAGCACACCTGCACCGCCAGACTGACATTCTCGTCCGTCACTTCTGGGAACATCTCTCTCAGCTGCGGCTCCAGTGCCGCAGCTTTCCAGATCTGCATCTGAAGCTGTTTCAATGAGCATTTCTCACTGGCAGTCAGCACCAGCGGCTTCTCTTCGGAATCTAGGAGCTCCACGGGCTCTTCCAACACCATGCGCCACGCCAACACCTACACATCAACACAGCAACACTCATGAGCCATCTCTCTCCCTTTTAAGAGTGCGAGAACTCTTAATTAAGACTGAAATCACCTCGAAAGTGACCGGATTGACCTCCACAACCCGATTCTTGGCGGGTCCTCGAGCCACTACGGGCCTGGAGACCTCCCAGTCGAAGCCAAAGTGGTCCGAGAGCTGGTTCCACACCCGCTGACTCACGAGACGATAGTCCTTCCCTTCTACCTGCAGCGATTAATACAGTTATAATGTGTCAATTATCTTCAACTGACTGTATCTCGGCCTCTAGAGCGCCGTTGCACTTCGTACCAGCATGGGTTTCAGCACCGCGACGTTGCGCTTGCGACTACTGAGCTGTAGATCCAGCAGCACGGCATTTTCCACCTGAAATTCGCTGTTTCCGCGCGGCAAGGCGTCGTCCGAGTCCTCCGAGTCGTCGTCCGTTTGGCCCTCGCTCTCGTCGCTCTGAGACGTCCCCAGCACGCGCGTCCACCACGCGGAGGACACGAGGTACCAGTCCTCGCCCTCGTGCAGCTGGTCCTCCGCTAACTGCCGCTCCAGAGCAGCCGAGAAGCGCCGTAACGCAGCACCCTTCACTGACGTCTTGGTCATGTTGTGTGTTGAGTTGTGTGTTGTGTGTTGTGTGTGTGTCCCTCGGCACAAAGCGTCAAGTCTGGTGTGGCCCACACATATTTACTAACTAATTTTGTGGTCCACCTATATTTCTTATATGGCTACATTGTAACGGATACTAACGGCAACATGGGTTCACGTTTTGCTCTTAGTGACTTCAAGTTAATTGTGGCATTATTAGCTCTTCAGATCCTCAAGACAATCTTCCTTCTCTTCTCCTCTCCCTGCTTGTATATGACCATGCCCCTGCGCTCTCTCTTCCGTCTGCTGGCGGTGACGACGTCCCTCGTCAGCGTCTCGTCCTCCGCCGTCGTGTACGACGCGACAGTCTCCGATCTGTCACCGCCGACTCCGGGCGCCTTCGACATGTACATCCTGGCGCAGAGCTGGCAGCCGGCCTTCTGCTACGGCAAGGAGCAGCAGTACCCTGGCTGCCGCGCGCCTCAGGGCTACTGGCGCTCGCACCTGACGCTGCACGGCCTGTGGCCGGAGTTGTCGGGCAGCGCGCCGCCCAGCTTCTGCTCGGGCGAGGCATTTGACGCCGACAAGATCGAACGCGAGCTCGGCATCGACACGCTGCACCAGTTCTGGCCCGACGTCAAGTTCATCGACGCGTCGCCGCAGTACGCCGACTTCTGGAAGCACGAGTGGACACGCCACGGCACGTGCTCGGGGCTCACGCAGGTCGACTACTTCACGCATGCTGTCAACCTCGAGCGCAACGAGACGCTCGCCCCCACCCCGCAGCTCGTGCAGGACCATGTCGGCGGACAGGTGGACGCCACGAAGCTGCGCGAAGCTTTCGGCGACGCGGCGCTCAAGTGCCAGCACGCGCACGGCGGCGACGGCGACGATGCCGAGCACGCCACCATGTTCTCGCAGGTCTTCACGTGCTGGCAGAAGGACGAGCACAACGTGCCGACGCGGCGCGGCGCCTGTCCGCCGCATATTCACTCGGAAGACACGTGCGGCAAGGGCACGGTGACCATCCCAGCCTTCCCGGCCTCGGACGGCGACTAGCTAACTTGGCGAGGAGAAGGCGAGGTCGGTCAACCCGGGGATAAAGTGCAAGTGCGCGCTGACTATTTCAAGATAGTCGGTCGTCGCCTCTAGCAGTTGCAGTGTGAGCCACGTGTGGACGCGGCGTATCCTCACAGCTTGACCTGGTATGATAGCGTTGCTCTAAACAGCGTCGTTAGTTCGTTCGTTTCCCACCCCAAAGTTGCGGCATTTCATATCGGCGTACGTGCCAAGTCCCCTCCTATTGCAGCGGCCACCTGGGCGCACGGCACGGCACGCCACCGGCGTCTCGTAGCGTCCAGTGCTTCTAGCTTTCGATTCACATGACGGAGACTCGTTGTCCGCTGTTGTTGGTGTTGCCCTTATCTGTTGATTGAAGTTGGCAGCGGACTGCAACGTCGGCCGCGGCTGTAACGGGCGGTCATGGAGTGCATGGAGTTGCACGTTAATCCGGTGCCCCGTAATCGCAGAGGCCTGTACATGTAGACGCGTGATCGAAACGCAAGCAAAGTGTTGTGATGTCGAGTGAACGTGGCTTTTATCATTACGGTGGTCCTAGGCTGCCAAGCACCTTTGATCGTACACTACCTCGTGTCGCTAACTATAATCTACTACGTAGTACCTCACACTAAAACGCCATGCTACCAGACAGAACACACAGCTCCGGGTCAGTAGCTCTCCCAGACCCGTCCTTCCTCTAGTCTATCCTAGCACATGGAGGCTCGCACCAGCGAGACGCGCAGTGACGGCAGCACTGCCGTCGATGTTGCTACTGTCACGGGGGACACACTGCGTTGCTGGGTGGAGTAGGACGCATGACGAGATACGTCGTCCGTCACTGTGAGCCTGGGCAGCTTGCTCATGGCAGGAGTGGTCGCCGTTGCTACTGAGGCGGTCGCACTTGCCGCCGCAGAGTACCGCGAGCTGAAGAGCGCCGGCTGTGCCTGGCACTGGAAGTGGTAGAAAATCTGCGGCTCCGTGAGCTCCACGGACACCGGGTATCCTTGTTGTTGCTGCTGCTGCTGAGCACGCACGACACTGTTGATGTCGTCGTAGCTGCGTTTGCGGCCGATGGACGCCATGGGCTTGGGGCTGCCGGACGTCGGCACGGACGTCTTGGGGCTGTCCTTGACTGCGCCGTTGCTGGCGGCTTCCAGAGCCTGTTCCTCCTCCTCAATGCTCCGGATGAAAGCTTGGCGGAGACTTGTGAGGTGGCGCGCTGCAGTCTCCTTGGACCGCGCAGCTGCAGGCGAATCCTGCGCGCACGGGTAGTAGGCTCGTCGGCCGATCTTGGGGTTGATCTTGATGCCGGCAAAGACCGAGCCGGGCAGCAGCTTTTTGGAGATCCGCATGGGGTCGCAGTGCAGCTGCTGGGCCAAGTACCCGCGCAGAGTGGTGCCGTACTGGATGGCCAAGAGGCCGTCACAAAAGTACGAGATGGTGGCGGCGGCATAGTCCTCCTCGGCCCGTGTCCACTTGCCGCGCCGCAGCGGGCCGGACAGAGTGAGGTCGACAGCGGAGGGCGGCAACAGCTGCGGCTGCTGCTGGAGAGAGGCGAAAGCGTGCTGCGGCGAGTACTGATGCGGTTGCGACAGTGGGAAGTGCTGGTTGAGCTGGTTGCTGAGCGGCGGTAGCACGGCGTGGTGCTGGGACTGCGGGGCAGCGAGCGACGGCAGGTGGGTCAGCGGCATCTTCAAGTGGTAAATGGGGTGGTCAACTACACTCTGTGTGCTAGTGCTAGTGCTGCTGGGGACGCGGCCAATTCGCAAATGAAATGGGTCTTGCTGGCTTGGGTCGCGAGTTGAAATGACATGCCACTTCCCTCCTCTGGCAATGGACGCCTGGACGCTCGCTGCCAATCTCTTCCCGAGCTCCTCCCGTCTGTGCGTCAAGAGACTTTCGAGAAGCCTATCTCTCACCCACCTGGGCGTGCAGAAGGAACGCGCTGACCACTTCGGCTTGCGGTGAACGTGTTCATTGAGGATGTGTTAATGCAAAGCGCCACACGGCTGTGGCCGGCACTTGACGCTGACTGTGATGTCTTAGCAAATCGGCTGGCGGCCGGAGACTGCGCTCCTTGGGTTTAGCAAAGCCGCAGGCAGTCTAATGTGGCGAAATTCGCCAGTTGACACCTGCCGACTCGAACCTTGCCGGCATTCGGACGGAGTGTGTGCAATGCTTCACACTCAAGCTGCTGTTTGAAGGAATCCATGCATCTTGTTCGAATACGAGGCGCTGTCGTACAGACTTGGGGGGCAAAACAGCTTGCGAAACGGAAGGCAGGATACTGCACGCTGCTGCTCCAGATACAGTCTCATGCTCCAGCCTCTTCTACGTTGGAAAAGTCTCACGCGGCCTGGAGCTGCACGCACGCAGGCTAATCTCCCTGGAAAGCCTCCGCGCGACAGCTCAACACCGCGGTCGTGCCTGCCTCACTTCGCAGCGTTGACGAACCAGAGCCTCAACTGCTTTTCACAAAGCTTGCATACCGGGTCAAAAACGTCAACAGCAGCTGCAGCACCAGCCTGCAGATTCCAGGACGAGTGCAGTCCAGTTCGCAGCAAATACGGTACATGCACTTCACATGCCAACCTTTTTGCCATCTTGCCGACCGACCGCGGCCGGAACTTCAGCCGCTGCAAAGAGCTGCGCCGGATCACCAAAAAAAAATGTAGGCCACGACAAACTCAGAACCTATTCGGATACTTGAGTGGCTGCCACTGCTGGATGCCGAAGTCAGGTGTCGTTCATGAGAGGTGTTCAATGCAACGGTGCGTATTGACATTACGGCGCTTCGGGGCACACAGGACTCGTTGCGGCGCTGTTAACGCTTGATTCCAGAGCTGAGCTGAACTTGCTGTCACGGGTGCGCACCCAGCCGGCTTATCTGCGGGCGGTCTTAGTCTGGCTGCTGGAAATGAGACCATGCAGAAGCGCGGGCGCGACTCACGCCGCGTTGCGTCCAGCTCCGGCGACGTCGACGTTGGACTGCGTCCGCAATGCAAATTCGGGCCGAGTCACGCGTGGCCAGATGCAGTCTCGTCAGCTGAAAATGTCACTTGAGTCGCTGCTCACAGTGCTCGACGACGCGCTGAGACCGAGCCACGAACGTCATCCTCACAAGGTGCACTATGCACCTGCACGTGATTGATTGTGCGCCGGCGTGGGACGGCGCCGGCATATCGCGCGGGACTTTCATTTGCAGCGGTGGCCGACGGCTTGTTTACGTGGAGAGCATCCGACCATGCTCAAGTGCAGCGCCCTTGCTTTAGCGAACCGTCTCCGTGCGCCACGACATTGTTGGGTGGAGGCGCAGCGGCTGCTATCTCTGCAAGCACTTCGAGACATGACCAGGGGGTACTTTGGCCGTGCGCGCATTAATTCGTTTAGACGTTACTTCAGTTGCGCAGCACAGCATTGCCGCACTGCCTTTTGTGCTGGCAGGCTTGTCTGGTGTCAGTCAGGCCAGCGGCCGTCAGCGCTGTACGGATAACGTCGGCAAGCTTGATTGATTGAGGACACGAAGCTTGACACAAATGAGGCCGAGTCACTCCTGACACAGCGAATAAGAACGACGTTGCAGTGCCGCACTGCAACGTGCAGCGCGTCGGGAAGATGCACTCATGGATTGTCCGGCCAGCAGAGAGCAAACCAAGTCGCCACGAACGAAAGGAGCGGTCGTGCCTGATCGTGCGCTAAAAAGGCGGGGCGCCGGGCAGTAATGCCGTGGGCCTCAACTCGCTGTTGAAGAGCGAGGACACAGCGAGCGATGACTGACAGGTGAGACTACCGGGTTGGATTTGAACAGGATGTGGCGCAGGCGAGAGCCCCGCCAGTCTAAACTCGCCTCGAAAGCATGCGACGCACCGAGGAATCGGCGAGGCTTTGCCGTATCAACTGCGTACAGTAGTTGCCGTTGAAGTGTCTGGCCGGATCGTGTTTGAAGTTGCAGGTGTTGAGGATCCGGGTTGGACGACCTGCGCGTCCGGCTCGCAAACAATTTTGCATTTGTAGGACCAGCCTGGTCCAGGCCCTGGACTGTGCTGTACTGGTGAAACTGGTGATCGGCCGACTCGACTCCGTCAGACTCAAAAACTGGTCGACTAGCGCTACGTTGCCCTGGTCCGGCTTCTTCGTCGGCACTGACTCGTTCTTCAGTTGTAGCCACATCGCGCGCGTCCAGCGTAGCACTGATGCTTTCCACCATTAGACTCGCGTCGCCTTGACGGCGCTGCGAAGCCGAAATCGGCGCCGTGAACCGGAGCCAGAAACAGCTTCAACTAAAGTATCCTTGCGGCAGCACGGAGACGTGAGGCTCTTCTGTCTAATTGCCAGCGGCATTGTCCTCCTGACAGGACTCATGTGGGCACCATGTGCCCGCGATGGCAATCACAAGCTGCGATTTGCCCGCACTGCACGGCCACGGTTAAGCGCTCTCTCTGCGCTGCACGTCCGGTGGTGATAGTGCGGCCTGCACTTGAGCTCCACCAAAACCATTGTAGAAACGAGGATCGCGCCACCTCGAAAACAGCCACAGTTACACCAAACTGCAACGAGTTGACGTTGTGATGTCTTGACATGCATGTCCGCTGAGGCGCCAGTCTCCACCAAAATGTGCCCTAGCTAGAGCTCTGCACCCCGCACTGAACAAAGTGGTTGTGGCGGTGAGGCATTGTGCAGCGAGACGCTGCAGCTACCGCGCGAGCCAAGAAATCAGAGTGGACTCTGCCGTTGCGTCGTGCGGACGGACAACTTGTCGGCGATCAGAGCTCGGGTCGATGCCACTGAGGCCAGCGCAGCAACGCGAAAATCAGCAGCGAACACGTCTTTAAAGTATTTCACTTGATGCTGGTGGATCGAGGCGAAGCGGCGGTGATGAGTGCGCTGCTGCCACAGCGGCTATCCACTTTCAGCAGCTATCGCCGATAGCTGGTAAATCTGTAGCCTATCGCACCCTTCGACGATGATCGAGGGCTGCGTCTCCATCAAAACCGCTTGATTCGATCCATCTGTGTACACTGCAGCGTTGTTGTCTCTATGGTCTCCATCAATTCCGGGACGCGGAGGCTACTGGCCCAGGTACGTATCGAATACTTGCTCGAGCGATGTCAGCGCCGGGATGAACTATCCGTGCAAAACTTACGGCTGAGAGCGCATTGGGTCAATGGACCGCTTTCCAACTTTTTGCTCACAAATCATGGCCGTCACCCTCTTAATCCTGGGCACGCTCGTACACCTCCACCGAAGCAACGAGGCCCTCCCCTACCTGAGACCAGCTTGGTTGCAAAGCTCGCAGGTCTTCATTGCCCACCTGCGCCCAGAGTGTCTGCAACTCGCGGCTGCTTGGTCGCCCAGCACGTGAAATCGGTACCGGCTCGGGGAGGTATGTTCGCTCCTTGTCGTTTTCTCCATCAATGACTCATCTCAATCACCTACCATGCCAATCCGGGTGCACTTCAACTTCGTTCGCTGTTGCCGTCTCTAGCGCTAGGGACAATGACACTTGCGCTCATCAGCGTGGTGTGAGATTCCGTCAGACTTGTCTGGATCAAAGGCCACTCCTCTCCTCTCATCGGCATCTTAAACGACTTGAAGTCTCCTTTGATAGCGCTGCTCCGTTAGCTCACTTGAACATCACTGCCTGCACAACATCACTCGGTGCCTCCTACATGCCCGGACAATCAGCGTAGTCATCACAACACAACGGACAGCGTATGCCCTGTAGCGCCGCAAGACAGTCAATCACGTGCAAAACGCTGAGAAAACCGATGTACCATGTCTGCCGATGTTTATGTATTGCCGTCAAAGTACTTGTAGCTGCTAATGCCCTGCAGCAAGTCGAAAGCCTCTTTCGTGGTTACCACCGAGACCGAGCAAGCAATCCTCACACAGGATCGACGTACTTCTCACGCCACGGAACCGCCACATCATTTGACCAATGCACACCTACATCCTTCGGTAGCTGCTGGCGTGGGACCGCACGAAACGTAGAGAATGCTCGCTGGGAACGCCGTCCAGGCCGAACTTAAGCCTCCTCCAAGTCGTGGGGCACGTGACGATTAGTGTAGAACTGGATGACATCCATGTAGCCTTTCGGGCCGTTTCCCATGCGCTGCACGCTCGCCTCAAGTAGCTGCACGGCCTCTTCGGTTGTTCCGCGGCGGATGAGAGCCAAAGCAACGGCCTGGTATACGCTCTTACCCCACGCGATCTCTTTAGCCTTCATGTCCTCAGCGAGTGCCAGCACCGTGTCAAACTGCGCTGCTTCTAGCAACACTGTGATCGCACCGCTGTATGCAAAGCTGCTGGCTTTCTCCTTGTGCTTCTCGAAGATTTCTAGCGCTCGGAGCTTAAGCTCCTTGCTCTCCGCCTTGGCACATCCCATAACGACAGCGCCAAGATGCCAGCCTTTCAGTTCCGAGCGGAGGTTCTCCGGCATGACGTCGTACACATCGACAACTTTGGTCCAGCGCTCACTGTTCCCATAGGCTGCAATGGCCGCATTGAAGGCGTTCACCGTAGCTACGACCCCCTCGCCACTGTCAGCACTGGATGAAGACAAGCCCAAAAGCACCTGCACAAGGTCCCATTGGTCGGCCTTGCTGGCGCAATACACCAGCCAGTGCAGCCCGTCTTCGGTCAGGTCAAACCCATTCTTCTGCAAAGTTTCTCGAGTGCCTAGAGCTGCTTGCATGTCCCCCGCCGTCGCGTAGCTCTTCAGGATAAAATGGTAGTGTTCACTGGTCAGCTCAACATCAAGTGTCTTCGCGGACTCCACCAGCGTAAGTACTAGCTCGTGTTGTTTCGATTTCACCGCTGCGCCCAGTGCAACCTGAAGGACACGAGACGAGTAGGGCTTCATATCCTTCAGCATCTGCTCCAGGATCGGTCCCTCTGCTCTGACCTGTGAGCTGACAGCAACGATGTCGTGTACATGAAGTTGCTGGGCATCTGTTTGTCACTACGCAGCAGGTCGTAGACCTTCAACGCAGAGTCAAAGTCCTTGGCCTTGTAGCAAGCCGCGATGAGGTTCTCAAACGGCGGCACGAGCAGGTTAATCTTCTGCTTGGTAGAGATCTCCAGCACCTGCAGAGCTCTATCCAGCTCCTCCTCATTGGTGAATGTTGTTAGAAGCAGCGTGGCCACGTCCTTCGACAGTCCTGAGCCGTCTGCACTCCGGATGGCCGCAATGACCTCCAGAGCCACGTCGACGTTGCCCAGATTCGCCTGCAGCTTCGTCAGGTTCTCCTCCTGCTTTGAAGCATCTTGCTTCGACGTCTTGGGCTTCTTGGATCTGTAAAACTTGGGTTTTTGGAGCTTCTTGGGTGACTCGAGACTGGGAATTTGGGAGAACGAGCGGGAGAAAGCGCCAAAACGCGACGAAGAGGGAGAGGAGGAACCCCAAGTGGTTGCAAAAGACGGAACGAGGATGGCAGTCTTACGGCGCCGTGGAGCTGCGAAACGTGGCGCCCAGCGGCGAGCGCGCTGCGGATACTTGGGAGCATCTTTTGCGTGTCAACGAATGGAATTGTGAGGCTCAAATTTGGGAATATCTATGACTACCAAGCACTGTAAGATTACAATAAGTACCTCCAGGTAGTCAAACTTTAAAATCAAATTCAAGCTAAATTGTGTAAATTGCCATTTGTGTTGGACGTTTGTGTACTTGCCATATTTGACGACGTCAAGTTGACGCAGGAGCGCTACATTTACCGGTAAGTTTATCTAGAAGTTCACCTTACAATCAATTATCAATGTGCTACAGTCGTTGTTTCCTACTGCTTCTGCTTTGTGTTGCACCTTACAAGTTCACCTTTCGTTCAGGGTAGTCCGTCCAACTTCCCCGAGAGTGTACTACACGTAGTTCCCCACTACCCGCTATATACATCTTGCTCTCTTCATGTGATGTTGACGACGATGGCCGCCGCCAACGCCAGTCCCGCACTTGCTGCTGCCGCTTGGTTGACCTGTTGCAGTTTGCGTCGCTGCTGCTCCTGTTTCTGCATCACCCCGTAGAACTGCTTCTCCTTGCTCTGCACGAACGCCATAGTGCAGGGCTTGTGCGAGTTGCGGATGAGCACCTGCAGCTCCTTCATCTCGAGATATCTCACCACGCGGCCGTCCACGTATCGCAGCTCGAAGTTGGAGCCCACGCCGGCTACTCTCAGTGCGCCCTCGCACTTCTTGACGTACACAGGCGGAGGAGGCGGTGCGAACACGAAGGGGATGGGAGCTCCGCCCAACTCGCGCTCCTGTTTGAGCAAGGCCATGTGTGGCGCGAAGTTCTGCTCCGTGATGGGCTCCCCTCGAGCCTGGAGCAGCACGTCGCCTGCTTGGACGTCGATGCGACTGGAGCGCGTCACGATCACGCGTCGAGACGTCTCCTCCACGCCCAACGTGACGCCGAGCGGGTCCGCCCCCCACTGGACGACGGTGTGCGCGGCAATGGACGGAGACGGACGCATGAGCTCCAGGCCGATGGACTCGCCGTCCCATTTGTAGCGCACCACCAGGTCGTCGCTGCCGTCGTTGGACAGGAAACTCTCGCACGTGGACGACACTCGCCGCTTCATCGTCTCGAAATTAATTGAGCTCGACAGGGCAGGCCAGACGAGCGTTAGCGCGTGTTCTTACCTAATTGACCAAATTTTGGCTCATTCTCGCTGTTCGCAAAACATGTGCGAGAGCCAGTTGGGTTACTAAATGGACATAGTAAATCCAAGTCACGAAGCTGACTCCATTCCGTGTTTGGCTCAAAAAGGCAAAATTAATTCATGTCTAGACAAGCAAAGGTTACGCTACATGTATGATACGCAAAAGATGACATTGCACCTAATTTGGCGGCTATTGCAGTGACATGGCGCTGTGAAGAGGTTGACGGAAGCCATCGCCGCTTTCAAGATCTTCTGGTGCTGTACCTGGAGGAAAACGCAAAATGCGAGTGACTGGAATGCGACGAGGAACTAGAACGTCTTCTAGTCGGACCAGCGAGCTACAGCTTCAAGTATAATACGTGGAACTGTGGTAGTCGTGGAGACTTGACGACGCAAAGTGCTTTGGAGACGAATTCCAGCCTGGACGAGACCATAGTCACCTATAGATAGCTGGTGAGTGAGGTTACCACGGACAAGAAGTCGTTCATGGAGGGCCTGAAGATCCGCTGCTGCATTCTGGGAACGCAGTCAGGTTTAAACAAGAGAAATTGTGTCCAGACGTCATTTACGAGTGACTATTATTTGCCGTGTCCGCAGTGTTTAATCGATCACCTTTGTGCTCCACAGGGCTTTTTCGGGACTGATCGACCTACATGCACTGCAACCGTTATGGAGACCATCGATAGAGGGACGCGATTGCGACGTTTGACGTGCAGAGCTCCCGCCGCCTTCTTGGTGCCCTCACAACCATCTCGAGTATGGCCCAGTCGCGTCCAGATGCGTCGGTCGATGTCCTAGACGTGGAGGACGACGAGGAACAAAGTGCGACGCCGGCATCCAATGGACCGGACTCCTTGACCCCCGAGCAGCAGCTTCTGGCGCGCTTCAAGCTGCACAAACAGCACCGCAAGGAGAAGGAGCGGCGTCTGCAGCAGACGCGTCTTGCCGCAGCTTCTCGCGCCAGTCGCAACGCTGCAGCGGCCTCTGTAGCTTCAAACAAACAGCAGAAGCCGTCCAAGGCCGGAGCCGCGGACCTCACGCGCGTGGACCATAACAACCGTCCGCACCGCTGGAAATCAGCGGAAGAATTGCTGCTCGAGCAGGAGAGAAGAGCTCGACAACATCAGCTTACAACTACAGCTCCGGTGCGGCCGTATCCCGGCAGGTTCCGTAGCCAAACTCCGGACGAGAGTCCAAGCCAAACGGCGTCTTTGGGGACAATACCAGTCGACGAGAGTGCAGCTAACGCGGACGAAGACATCCTGCAACTGGACCAGTCGCAGTTCCCCTTGCATCTGTTCGACAGCGACGAGTTCGAAGCGCACACGCCGCAGGAGTGGGTCGAGAGAGCGCGAGTCGGCGCGTCGCCGTATTTTTTCCAAGGAGAGTGGAGATGGAGAAGTTGCGCCGTGTTGAGCTACGACGCGGACCGAGCGCAGTTCTTGGTGCAGTTTCAAGGCTCCGACAGACAGAAGTGGGTGAGGAGGATCAATCTGCGCTTCGAGAGCGAGTCGCATATTACGTTTGAGAGACGTGTAGCTGCGGCGAGAGAGCGAAGGGAACAAGTCAAGGCCATGCTGCGGTTTGACAACTTTTTGACGAGACAAGATGCGTCGCAGTTGCGGGCTATGGGACGACCGACACTGGAACGTGTTCACGCTCGAGTGGTGGCGGGTTTGCCGGAGCGAGTGGCGTTGTTGGACTCGCAACCTGCTGCGACGCTGCTGCGTCAGCTCACGGACACCGCTATTCACGAGTACATGCGGAGTATGAAGAAGACGGCTTTGCTGACTCAGCTACGCAACGATCCCGACTTGCAGGCTCGGTTTAAAGGCCTGGATCTCCTCGTTGCCGGACCGAAGAAGCCGGCGACGCAGGGAGCTGTCACGTACGGTAAAGTGGCCATCCCCGCTCACGACTTTGACCGACATCGACGACGTGTGACTACTGCGTCGTACACGAGTTCACCACAATTGCTTGCTGTGCTACGACGGATGTATGCTGGCTGGGAAAAGACCTTCCAGAAGTTGGTGCTGGTTTACGTGGATGAGGGGTCTATTGGGATATCTGCTGAAGGTCAGAGAGGAGCTGCAACAAATGGGGCGTCTGCAGCAACGACGACGATCACTCTGGCGTCGCAAATGCCGTTCCGTGTATTGGACTTCCAGGCACTGCAGGCGGCACACGCCAACAAGGTGGCCGAGATATTGCTGGTGGATTGGAGACGCGCACTCGTTGAGAATGTGATCGACAATCTACAGGACCACTTCGATTTGTTCCTTTCGGACCGCGTAGCTTACGATGCTAGCCGGCTCAAGAGAGTTCTGACCGGACTGGAACTACGCTTGGCGGCTCAACTACGTGAGGTTGTTCATCGCTCCGTGAATGAATGGGTGCGCTTTGTGCGGCACCACTCAGAGAGTGGGGGGCTTGGGACGGCGGAGTCGAAACTGGACGATGAGGACGATGGTCGTCCAGCTAGACAACGATTTACCCAGACGCTAGAGCAAAAGGAGATTCGAACACCACGTAGCTCTTTGTTCAGTGTCCAGCTTTCGTTCGTGAACGACCAAGTCGTTGTGGAACCATCGGCACAAGAAGTGACGGCAGCTCTGTTAGAACCTCTCGATGCCGTCGTGGCAGCAGTGCAGGAAATCGACCGGCTGGACTGCGATATCATGGGGCTTCTATCACTCGATCGCAAACCGCTACTAGACTTTGGCGTTGACTCGGTCGAGAAAGGAGCTGGACGCGATAAAGAGGAACACAAGGCGAGTCGTCGTGCGGTGGTGGCGGAGTGTTTGGATGCACTACAAGCTGCCAAAGTGAAGGTGCGCGCGAGTGTCGACCATGCCATGCAGGCGGCTCACGCGCTGGCGGCACAATTCGCAGCGTACACAGACTTTGTGCACTTTGATGCGACGACATTCATCGCCGAATTGCTGCCGTTGCAGCAACAAGAGCATCAGCTTCTGAAAGAAGGCAAGAGTCCGCAGACTACGGACGATCAGGCGTATTTGCCGCGGTTGTGTGCACAAATTCGGAGATTTCACAAGCTCGCGTTCCGTGTGGACGTCATCTCCTTCGATTTCGTGGCACTCCCGCTCGTGTGCGTGCATACGAATGCTCTTAAGAAGCAGCTTCGTACGCGCTCACTGGAGCTACGCGATACACTTATCTCGAGCTTAGTACGTGACGCGCGGGCTCAAAACCTTGCTATCACATCACGGTACGCCGCTATCCTAGCGCGTATCAACGAGAAGCCTACGAATGAGGCTCAACTTGCGAAATTGAAGCAGTTCGTAGGCGAGAGTAAGGCGGTGATTGCAGGCATCCAGCGCGAGGTTGCAGCCATTCATGTCCGGTTAGACGCGCTGAATGAATTCTCGCACAAGCTTTCAGCCGAAGATTTCACTCTAGCTCACTCCACGAAAGAGTGGCCTCTCAAGGTCGCCCACGCTGCGGACTCGTGTGATTCAGCGCTTGAGGAGGACAAGGTGCGTATGATGGATCGACTTGCGCTTGAAAAGGAAGCGTTCGAGCTGGATTTGGAGCGGTTTGAGGGCGACGTGCAGGCTTTCACTCGATACGGCGAAGTGGAGCACACGGACAAGTACGTGGAGCTGGCTATCACGCTTTTCGACGCACTGCAGGACGCTCGTGCGAAGGCACAGGACTTTAATGCTCGAGAGGCAGTGTTTGGGTTCCCTCCGACGGAGTACACACCACTATTGACCAAGCTGGAGAGCGACTTTGCGCCGTATTACAAGCTGTGGACCATGAGCTCCGAGTTCCATGCAAGTCGCCAGGCTTGGCTCAACGGATCATTCTTGGAACTCAAAGGCGGAACCATTGAGGGCCTGGTGACGGAGTGGTGGAAGGCCTCGTACAAGTTGAGTAAGTCTCTGGTAGATGACGCCCCGGGGTCAGCAGAAGTCGCGCTCATACTTCGAGAACGCACGGAGGAGTTCAAGGCCTACTTACCCGTGATCCAGTCGCTGGCTAGTCCGGCACTTCAAGAGCGACATTGGGAAAAACTCCGGCATACCATTGGGTTTGAGGAGTCCGAGGAGGAATTGACACTGCAGCTACTGCTTGATCGCGGCATCACGCAGCATCTAGAGACGATTCAAGAGATCGGCACGTTCGCTGAGAAAGAATACTCTCTGCAGAAGAATCTAAGCGCCATGATCGCCGAATGGGAGAAAGTGGAGTTCCAGACTGCTCCGTACCGTGAAACAGGGACGTATCTACTGCGTAGTACGGACGATATTGTGGCTCTACTGGATGACCACCTAGTGAAGACACAAACGATGCGCGGTTCGCCGTATATCAAGAGTATTGAGAAAGACTGCAAGGCTTGGGAGAAGAAGTTGCAGTATTCGCAGCAATTGCTGGATGAATGGATGGCGTGTCAACGTACGTGGCTTTATCTCGAAGCCATCTTCAGTTCCGAGGACATCATGCGGCAGATGCCGACGGAGGCACGTCGGTTTGCGAGTGTAGACGCGCTCTGGCGTAAAACAATGGAAGACACGGTGGCCGACTCGACCTTCCTCACGGTTATTGCACTGGATAAACTATTGGCAAAGTTCCAGCGCGCGAACGAGAAGCTGGACGAGATCCAGAAAGGCTTGAATGACTATCTGGAGATGAAGCGTCTGCACTTCCCACGGTTCTTCTTCCTCTCGAACGACGAACTGCTTGAAATTCTGTCGCAAACGAAGGAGCCGCGAGCTGTACAGCCGCATCTAGGCAAATGCTTCGAAGGTGTCTTCAACGTGACATTCCAAGACGGCCCACCCTTGTTGATCACTGAGATGCGCTCTGCAGAGGGTGAAAGCGTGCCTCTGCGTTTACCTGTCAGTCCAGAGAGCAACAAAAACAAAGGGAACGTGGAGATGTGGCTGCTTGAGGTGGAGCAGAGTCAATGGGACAGTGTACGAGACCAGACGGAGCGTTCTCTCGCTGCTTATCCACTGGAAGAGCGAGAAACTTGGATGCTCAAATGGCCTGCACAAGTTGTGTTGGCAGTCTCGCAGGTGTATTGGACACAGGACGTGACTCGAGCTCTAAATCTCGGCAACGGCGTGAATGGCATTAAAGCGTACGTCCAAGTGCTGAACTCGCAACTGGACAAGATTGTGATGCTCGTACGCGGTAACTTGACCAAGCTGGAGCGCACGACAATCGGCGCTCTCGTGGTTATCGATGTCCACGCTCGCGACACGATCTCGCACATGATCGAGAAGGACGTGGAGAGTGAGCAGGATTTCGAGTGGATCTCTCAGCTTCGTTACTACTGGACGGAGGGCGTCAAGTCTGCCGGAGTGTTTGACTTACAAGCGCGTATTGTGAACGCACGTGTCCGATACGGCTACGAGTATCTCGGCAATACGATGCGTCTGGTGATCACTCCACTTACGGATAGATGCTACCGGACAATGATGGGAGCTGTGGATTTAATGTATGGCGGCGCGCCTGAAGGTCCGGCAGGAACGGGGAAGACGGAGACCGTGAAAGATCTGAGTAAGGCCATCGCCATCCAGTGCGTCGTGTTCAACTGCTCCGACGGTCTCGACTACTTGGCTATGGCGAAATTCTTCAAGGGTTTGGCTGGATGCGGTTCTTGGTGCTGTTTTGACGAGTTCAATCGCATCAACATTGAGGTGTTGTCGGTCATTGCGCAGCAGATTTTGACCATCAACGAGGGCAAGAAGGCTGGTGTGGACAAATTCCTGTTTGAAGGCACCTTTATCAAGCTCAATGCAAGTGCCAACGTGTTCATTACGATGAATCCAGGGTATGCCGGACGTGCGGAGTTGCCGGACAACCTCAAGGCCTTGTTCCGTCCGTGCGCTATGATGGTGCCGGACTACGCGTTGATCTCGGAAATTCGACTGTACTCTTTCGGCTTTGCGCAAGCTCGTAGCAACGCTCGCAAACTCACCCAAGTGCTGCAATTAGCTTCGGAGCAACTTTCTTCGCAGAAGCACTACGACTACGGTATGCGTGCCGTGAACTCCATCCTTGTCGCCACTGGTGCGCTGCGACAACAGCTCGGCAATGATCCGTTTTGGACGGAGGAGAAGATTGTGCTGCGCTCGGTCCAAGACGTGAACCTCCCCAAGTTCACGTCGGACGACTTGCCGCTTTTCCGCGGCATCACGTCGGATCTGTTCCCCGACGTGCTACTGCCACTTCCGGACCATGGAGCTCTGCTGCGGCATATTGACGAGACCTGTGCGCGGGGCATTGCCGTCGTGCCGGACGTGAACGTACCGCTTGAGTGCAAGCCCGAGTTCAAGATGAAGGTTGTGCAGTTCTACGAAACAGTGCAGGTCCGTCACGGCCTCATGATCGTAGGCACGACTGGATCAGGGAAGACGTGCGTCGTGCACTCTCTAGCGACTGCGATGACCTCGTGCTACACTGAGGAGATCGAGCAGCAAGAAGAGAAGGGCACCAAAGGTGCGTCGGCGTTGCAGCAACGCGTGAACATCCACACGATGAACCCGAAAGCGATCACAAGCGGCCAGCTTTACGGTAACTTTGACGAGAATACGCACGAGTGGTCTGACGGCGTGTTGGCCTGCACTTACCGTAATTGCGCTCGTGACACGAGTCCGGAGTTGCAGTGGGTCATGTTCGATGGTCCGGTGGATGCCGTTTGGATTGAGAACATGAACACCGTGTTGGACGACAACAAGAAGCTGTGCCTCATGAGTGGAGAGATCGTGAAGATGACGGACCGCATGCGAATGGTGTTTGAGACGGAAGACCTCGAAGAGGCCTCTCCTGCTACGGTCTCACGTGTCGGCATGGTTTTCCTGGAGGCAAAGGTGCTGGGGTGGGAGGTGTTCGTACGGACGTGGCTTAACACCCGTTTGCCGGTCGCTTTCGCGTCTCACGTCGAATATCTCGAGGAATCGTTCCGCTGGCTCGTGCCGCCGATGCTTTACTTCATCGACAAGCACTGCACGGTCCCTACGCCGGTGACGTTCCTGGAGCACGCAGCGTCACTGCTGAGACTATTCGAGTGCGCTCTGCGTGATGGTTTCCCAGATCCTCCAACGGATGGCTCTGCTCCCGCAGCAGCTTCAGCCGCCTCCGTACCAACTGGACCGGATGCACAGCGTATTCTGGAGTGCGTGCTCATCAAGGCCGTCATCTGGTCTATCGGAGCCTGTGTCGACACCAAGTCGCGCCGTGTATTTGACAGATATCTACGCGACTTCCTCTCAGCTGAGCTAGCAGTCGCTGTCGTCGCTGCCGATACGCACGTCGAGAGTGAAGAACCACGTGACGATGAAATGGGAATACCAGCTTCGCCGTCTTTGGTCTACTTTAAGGACTTTGTTGCGAAGACTCCGTCGTACGCGCTTCTACCTGATCGTGCGACGATGCTGGCGATCCCAGACGAGGGTCTTGTGTACGATTACCGCTTTGATACGCGACGTAGTGTCTGGGTGAATTGGATGGAGGCTTCGGGCGGTGGAGCGTTCGTAATTCCACGAGATGCCCAATTCACTCAAGTGTTGGTACCGACGATCGATTCGGAGCGCAATGCTTGGCTGCTTGACACACTCCTTCGCCACCACTTCCACGTGCTCTGCACTGGTGACACGGGCACAGGCAAGTCCGTGTCTATCAAGAAGAAGTTGCTTAGTGGGCTGAATGACCCGCCAGGTACCAGCGATGCGCCGCCCAAGTTTGCTCCGTCAATTTTCCTCAACTTCTCGGCGCAGACAAGCGCCAACCAGACACAAGACTTGATCGAAGCTAAGCTGGACAAACGTCGCAAGGGAGTGCTTGGTCCGCCGCTAGGACAGAGCTGCGTGATCTTCGTTGACGACCTCAATATGCCGGCGAAGGAGACGTACGGCGCTCAACCACCGATTGAACTTCTGCGCCAATGGATGGGGCATGGCGGATGGTACAACCGCAAGGACAATTCCTTCACGCAGCTCGTGGATATCCAGTTTATCGCTGCTATGGGACCTCCTGGTGGTGGTCGTACTCGCATCACACAGCGATACGTGCGGTATTTCAACCTTATCAACTTCGTACCATTCGACAACGACTCGCTCCGGGCGATCTTCACTCGAATCACCGACTGGTTCTTGCTCAACTTCCCGCAGGCTGTCAAGCAACTCGGAGGCGCCGTTGTTAGTGCTACAATCGACATTTACAACACCATCTCGCAAGCTCTACTACCCACTCCGGCCAAGTCGCACTATACTTTCAACTTGCGCGATTTGTCCAAGGTATTCCAGGGCGTTGCGCAGGCATCGAGCGATACTATCAAGGACGGCAAAGACTTCGTACGTCTGTGGAGTCACGAGTGTCTGCGAGTCTTCTCCGACCGCCTGATCGATGATAAAGATCGTGCTTGGTTCGCGGACATCTTGGCCAAGACTGTGAAGCTGCATTTCGACCTGCAATACACAGCTACAGACGTGCGAGGGCCGAACGCTACGCTAATCTACGGTAACTTTGGTGGCGCGGGTGACGGGAAGAACGCGACCAAGAACTACGCGGAGCTTCGTGATCGCGACAAGCTCCAGAACGCGATGCAGGGGTTCTTGGAAGACTACAACAACATGAGCGCTGCACCGATGCGTCTTGTACTATTCCAGAATGCTATCGAGCATGTGGCGCGTATTTCACGTGTGATTCATCAGCCACTGGGTAATGCTTTACTTGTTGGCGTCGGCGGTAGCGGACGCAAGAGTCTCACAACGTTGGCCGTGTTCATGGCCGAGTACAAACTCTTCCAGATTGAGATCTCCAAGTCGTACTCACGCACGGAGTGGCGCAACGACATCAAGAAGGTCTTGCAGCTCAGTGGCCTGAACAACCAGCCCACAGTCTTCCTGTTTTCCGACACGCAGATCGTGGAGGAGGCCTACTTGGAAGACATCAACGGACTGTTAAACACTGGCGAGGTGGCGAACCTTTGGGCTAACGACGAGCTGGTGCAGATGAATGAGGCGCTGGAATCTGCGGCCACGGCGGCCGCAGTCAATGCCGGAAGCAGTCCGGAGCTCTACAATTTCTTCGTGGGTCGCTGCCGCACGAATCTGCACATTGTGTTGGCACTGTCACCTATCGGTGAGGCTTTCCGGCGCCGACTGCGCATGTTCCCGTCGCTCGTAAATTGCTGTACGATCGACTGGTTCGCCGAGTGGCCCGATGAAGCGCTTCGCTCCGTGGCCGACTACTTCCTAGTGGACATCGAGTTACCAGTGCAGGTCAAAGTCGGCATCGTGGATGTGTGTGTGGGGATGCAGGAGAGCGTAAGTACGCTTACCCGTGACTTCTTGCAGTCTCTGCGTCGATACTACTACGTGACCCCCACGTCGTATCTCGAGTTGCTCAACACGTTCAAGAAACTACTGAATAACAAGCGTGTGGAGGTGATGACCATGAAGCAGCGGTACGACAACGGCCTGACGAAGCTCATGGAGACAGCCGAACAAGTGGAGAAGATGCAGGTCGAGCTGGAGGCGCTGCAGCCTTTATTGAAGGTGGCTACTATCGAGACCGATGCGTTGTTGGAGACCATCTCGCGTGAACAGAAGGAGGCGAACGTGACGAAAGACATCGTCGGCGCGGAGGAGAAGCTTTGCAACGAACAAGCAGCGGAGGCCAATGGGATCAAGGAGAGTTGTGAGGCCGAGCTGGCAGAAGCCATCCCGGCGCTCGAGAACGCTGTCAAAGCTTTGCAAACTCTTACGAAAGGGGACATCACGGAGATCAAGGCGATGAAGAAGCCTCCTGATGGTGTCAAACTCGTGATGGAAGCTGTCTGTATCATGATGCGAGTGCCTCCAGTGAAGGTCAAGGACCCGGCTGGAGGAACCAAGAAGGTCGATGACTACTGGGGCCCAGCGCAGAAGTCTCTACTAGGCGATACTCGCTTCTTGCAGAATTTACTGGAGTACGACAAGGACAACATCTCGGTGGAGGCTATGGACAAGGTGCGTCCGTACGCGGCAAACCCGGATTTCCAGGCCGAGAAGATCCGCAAGGCGTCTGTGGCAGCCTCCGGTCTCTGCAGTTGGGTGCACGCTATGGTCGTTTACGACCGTGTGGCTAAGGTGGTTGCGCCTAAACGTGAAGCTCTGAAGGCTGCTACGTTGGCACTAGAGAAAGCTCAGAGTGAACTGAAGGTCAAACAGGACGCGTTGCAACTGGTGCTTGACAAGGTGGCGCGACTCGAAGAAGACCTCGCAGCCGCCTACAAGAAGAAGAGCGACCTCGAGTTCCAAGTCGGTGACTGCTCTAAGAAACTCACCCGAGCTACGCAACTGATCGGTGGGCTTGGAGGCGAGAAAGCTCGCTGGAGCGACATGTCGGCTCAACTGCAGATAGTGTACGACAATGTCGTGGGCGATATCATGCTGGCGTCGGGTGTGATCGCCTACCTTGGAGCCTTTACTAGCGTTTACCGTGAGCGTGCAGTGGACCAGTGGTGTACGGAGCTCACGAAGCAATCGATCACGTGCTCCAAGACATTCGCACTCACAGAGACGTTAGGCGACGCTGTGCAGATCCGGGCGTGGACGATCGCCAAGCTGCCTAATGATTCCTTCTCCATTGACAACGCCATCATGTTGCAGCGTAGCAATCGCTGGCCGTTGATGATTGATCCGCAAGGCCAAGCCAACCGATGGGTGAAGAACATGGAGGAGAGCAACAACCTGAAAGTGGTGAAGCAGTCGCAAGCAGGCTTCGTGCGTATGTTGGAGAACTCCATCATGATCGGCGCTGCTGTCCTGATCGAGAACATGCCGGAAGAAATCGACCCGATGCTGGAGCCCATTCTGCTCAAGCAGATCGTGAAGACCGGAGGCGTGGCTACGATCCGCTTGGGTGACAATACAGTCGAATACGACGCCAACTTCCGCCTGTACATGACGACTAAGCTACGCAACCCGCACTATCCGCCGGAGACGTGCGTGAAGGTGAACTTATTGAACTTCATGGCCACGGAAGAGGGGTTACAAGATCAAATGCTGGGGATTGTTGTCGCTAAGGAAGAGCCTGTACTTGAGCAGCAGCGAGAGAAGTTGGTGCTTGAGGACGCAGCCAACAAGAAAACACTGAAAGAGATTGAGGACCAGATCCTGTATTTGCTGCAGACTGCCAAGGGGAACATCCTGGACGACGAACGGCTGATCGAGACGCTCGGAGCCTCGAAGATCACAGCCAACAAAATCGAGGAGAAGGTTCGCGAGGCTGCAGTGACGCAGCAAATGATCGCTGAAAAGCGGCAGGGCTACTTGCCTGTGGCGTTCCGTGCCTCGCAGCTTTTCTTCTGTATCGCCGACTTAACTGTGATCGATCCCATGTACCAGTACGCGCTCGAATGGTTCATCAATCTCTTCGTGTTCTCAATCGGCCGAGCTGAAAGTTCTGCAGTGCTTGCGACCCGACTTGACAATCTGAACGAAGCCTTCACGTACGTTTTGTACCAGAACGTCTGTCGCTCTCTCTTCGAGAAAGACAAGCTGTTGTTTGCATTCTTACTGGCGATCAAAATCTTGGTGGGTAATGACACGATCGACGGCGCTGAGCTGCGTTATTTCTTCACTGGTAACACGCAGATGGACTTGCAAAAGCCTAAACCTGCAGGCTCCGAAGTGTGGCTCAATGACAAGACGTGGGCCAACGTCGTCGGACTGGACGCACTGCCTTCGTTCAGCGGCTTCAGTGATGCCTTTGCCAAGGAGCTGAACCTATGGGAGGTCTCGTACAACTCAACCGATCCAGCGGAGACCTTGACGACTATCTCGGCTCTTGCAACGCTCGACGCGTTCCAGCGCATCATCGTGCTGCGCTGTTTGAGACCGGATAAGGTGATTCCGGCCGTCATGTCTTTCGTGGCGGCCGAAATGGGCCAGCGCTTCATTGAGCCCCAGCCGTTCGACCTGAAGGCTGGCTTCGACGACTCGAACTGCTCGACTCCGCTTATCTTCGTGCTGACGCCAGGCGCAGACCCCATGTCCGAGCTGCTCAAGTTGGCAGCAGAACTGGGTTTCAACAAGAAATTCGTGGCTATCTCTCTGGGTCAAGGCCAAGGTCCACTCGCCGAGAATGCCATTGCCGAAGCTATCGACAACGGAACGTGGGTGTGCTTGCAGAACTGTCACTTGTCTGTAAGTTGGCTACCTACTCTCGAGAAGATCTGCGAGGAGATAACACCCGACCGAGTGCATGCGAGCTTCCGCCTATGGCTTACAAGTGAGCCTACTCGAGCCTTCCCGTCGTACATTCTTCAGCATGGCGTGAAAATGACCAACGAACCACCCAAAGGAATGCGAGCCAACCTCAAGGGGTCCTACTTGACTATCGACGAGCAATGGGTAGCGAGTTGTCGGCGACCGCGTGAGTTCAAGAAACTCTTGTTTGGACTGTGCTTTTTCCACGCGGTGGTGCGTGAACGGACCAAGTTTGGGCCCTTGGGCTGGAACATCAGCTACGTGTTCTCGTCGTCCGACTTGGCCATCTCCAAGGACCAGCTCAAGATTTCGCTGGACGACTTACAGCCGGACGATCCGATCCCGTACGCTGCGCTGGCCTATCTGGCTGGTGAGTGCAATTACGGTGGACGCGTGACGGACGACAAGGACCGACGATGTCTTATCACGATCCTCTCGGACTTCTACACGCGCGATATACTGTCGGACAGCTACACGTTCTCTCCTTCGGGTGTGTACTACGCGCCATCGGCGGATGGCTCGTTGTCGGTGTTCCTGACCTACATCGACCAACTGCCGATGAACGAAGGTCCGGAGGTCTTTGGCTTGCACGACAACGCCAACATCTCGACAGCTATCGCTGAAACCAATTTGCTGTTGGAATCAGCGCTATCACTGCAGCCACGAGGTGCTGCTGGAGGCGGAGGTGGGGCAGCCAAGTCCTGGGACGAGGTGCTCGACGAGACAGCGCGCGATATCGCGGCGAAGCTGCCCCCGCTCTTCGACATTGAGAAGGCCGAACTCGCGTTCCCAGTGTCGTACTCCGAGTCGATGAACACCGTGTTGACGCAAGAACTCGGACGCTTCAACCGATTGCTGGCACTGCTCCAGACATCGCTCGTGGAGATCCAGAAGGCTATCAAGGGACTTGTGGTCATGTCTGCGGAGCTCGAGGCTATGGGCAACAGTATGGTGAATGGCCACGTGCCTGCGCAGTGGTCTGCTGTTGCGTACCCGTCGTTGAAGCCTCTCGGTAGCTGGGTCACGGACTTCCTGGCACGTCTGGCGTTCCTGCAGAACTGGTTGACGCTGGGTGCAGCGCCGCCAGTGTATTGGATTTCGGGCTTCTTCTTCACGCAGGCCTTCATCACCGGCACCCAGCAGAACTACGCGCGTAAGCACAAGCTCCCTATCGACCAAGTGGGTTACGACATGGTGGTTCTAGCCCAGTCAGCAGCGGAGCTTACACTGCCTGCAGAAGACGGAGCGTACGTTGACGGCCTCTTCTTGGAGGGTGCGCGTTGGGACGCTAGCACACATACACTTGCCGAATCCAGACCTCGTGAGTTGTACGTCCCGTTGCCGGTTCTGCATCTGCTCCCCAAGGCTCGAGACCAAATTGAGCCCATCGAAGACACAGACCCCAAGGGCACAGCACACGTGTATCTCTGTCCGGTGTACAAGACGTCCAAGCGCCAAGGAACGTTGTCCACTACCGGCCACTCCACGAACTTCGTCATGTCCGTCCGATTGCCCATGAGTGCGGAGCACCGACAAAAACACTGGATCCGACGCGGTGTCGCTCTATTAACTCAACTCGACACGTAGCGTTGTATCTGTATCTGATAAATGCATGTGACTGAGAGGTGTCTGTTGAAGTTGAAGTGCACTCGGTAGGTGATCTGGGACGAGTGTGGATGGAGAAAACTAACGGGGGCGTGCGTTGTCTTGAGCTAGGATAAGCCTTAGTTACCACAGATCAATTTTCTATTTGCTGCTGTGAAGATGCTCAAGAGTAAGAAGCCGGCACTCCAGCGAGCCAAGGAGCTGTCGGACGACGCGGTTCTGGAGGAAGGAGACCACTGGTTCGCCGTTGCGACACCGTGGTGGGAAGAGTTCCAGGCCTGCCGGAAAGCGAAAGACGCACCAAGTGTGCGAAATGACTCGTTGATTGACAAGCAGCTCAGCTCCAAGACCCGCAAAGTGGCGGTCTTGAAGCCCAAGCTCGAGGAGGGATCGGACTTTGTGTTCGTGCCTGAGGCTTCATGGGAAGTGATCGCGCGCGAGTTGGACTTTGACTGGGATATCCGCCGTGAAGTGGTCTACCAGCGAAGCCAACAGGAGCTACAGATCGAGCCGTATCCTTTTGCGTTCAAGGCGAGTAGAATCTACACTTGCTGTCGTGTCTACTGCAATTTTACCACTGCTAACTGCTTCTGTGCGTCTTGAGCAGGTCATCTACTGGACTAGCGAGGCGACCGAGTCGGAAGAGCTGGTCGATGGAGCTGGTCGGGTCGTGGTGGTTCTAGGTAGTCGAGCGCATACTCTGGGGCAATTGCTGAGTGAAATTTGGCTGGCTGCCCCAGACGACTTCCGCCGGAAGTTCCCGCAGTTTTTAAACGCCATCGACCCGATCTGTTCCTCGGTCACAAGCTCCACTGATTCGCAGATTCGTTCCTGTTATCGCACTCGTCGAGCTAGTGACGGGCAAACAGTGTGGGTGCCACTCGAAAAGATGCTCAAGCGTCCTCGTGCTGTGCCCACGTCGTTGCGGCTGAAGCCTCGAGCCAAAAAGCGCCAAGCCCGTGAGGAGGAGGAAAGCAGTGACGACCAACAAAGTGATGACGACAGTGAAGTTGAGTACGACGAGCATTCGGAGCAGCTTCAGGGAGATCGTAGCGGGTTGACTGAGACAATGAGCTTGAAACTGGGAGACTTACGCCTTGACAACCGCAGCGAGGTCGCAAGTGGGGCTAAGCGACTACATGAGCTGCTTGTTGAGCAGAAAGCTCAAGGTGATGGAGACGTGGGTTGGCCGAGCCAGGGGATTGAGCTGCAGTGGAGAATGAGCCTGGCAAAAGGCGACACTTTGGATGCCTTGGATACGTCGCGCTCATGGTTTGAGGCTCGGCTGCTCGCTGCAAGACGCCTTAAAGTGCACGTGCACTATCGGAGCTGGGAATCCAAGTGGGATGAATGGATTTTTCGTGCTTCGCCTCGAATTGCACCTCCGTATTCGCGCGTTTCGAGATGGCGTAGTGCACTTCGACCGCACTCTTTGGTGCAGGTTGGTCTTCAAGTTCCGCGGCTCCGGCACACAAAATGGCGTAACGCTACCGTGATCGAGGTGGTCCCGAGTACGGATGGTGGACCCGAACAACCTCAAGGGGGCGACGGTGATGGCGTTGGACTTCGGGTGCACGTGCAGGTCGACAGCGATGACATTTGGTTGCCGGCGCACGACGACTTGCTGTGCCGGTCGAATACGCACTACGAGTCGAGTGCATTGACCCAAAGCGAGCGTCAGCTCCTCGCCCATGACGATTCATTAGCGTCCGACTCGTCCGAGACTGCCGAGCAGCTCACTGTTGACATGGACGATGAAGATCACGGTGCAGCTGATGGCGACGGCAGCGTCGATGGAGGTACCATTAACCTTATGGAGATCCAGGGCTCGCCTTTGCGTCCACCAAGGGCGACCAACGCAGCAGTGGGAGTGACGACGACAAGTCGTTCTCGATTGGACCTACGAGCTCCAGTCCGTCCTGCTCGTGACCTGAGCGCAAGCTTCAGTCAGGTTCAAGACCAAGGCCCTTCGTCTGCAGGTCGAACCCCTGCTCGTAGGCGAGGCCGGAGTCGAAGCCGATCTCAAGTTTCGGACGACGACACCTCCCCCGAGCCAGTATCGCCAGCTCCGATTTCACGTGCTGGGCGACCAAACAGCCGCGAGTTGCAGACACTCTGGGCGCAGGTGGGCAATGGCCTGCGAGCCTTGCAATCAAGCTGGTCTCAGCTAGGGGAAGGCCTCATATCTTCGGTGGAGACGCAGGAGCGTACCCAGGATTAAGAGAGCGATGACCACGAATTGTGAGCAAAGCAGTCGATTGACCCAGTAGCCGTAAGTTTTGCTCGAATAGTTCATCCTGGTGTTGACATCGCTGGAGCAAATTTCTTGTAGGTTCTAGTGCCGATGGAGACCATGACCGCTTGCGTGACTTGGGGCGCACTCGCAGGAACTTTTGGTAGAAAGTGGTTGCTTGTAGCTGTAGCAATCCGACAAACTTGAATGGAAATTGCTCCATGTTGAAGTGACTTTTTGCGTACACCCACTTTTTAAGTGCTATTATACCAAATATTGCGAACACAATACATGTAGACTAATACTAAAAACCGATTTTGTATCATATCAAAACTAATACAAAAACTGACGACGACCAGGCTTTAGAATTGTGCCCGACCAAACCATAAAAATGCGGTACCAGATGAATACAAACGCTTTGTACTTTTTAGGTACCAGTTGACTATTGTACTGGCATAATGAAATGATACACACGTATTACATTTTGGCCCACAACTTCACCCAGACGTAACTCGCAACAGCTTCCGGCACACCAATAGAATGGCTGGCTCCTGTGGATCATATAATACCAACTTACAAGCGCTGGCTGCCATTAAAGAAAACACTATGGCGCACCGAAGGCGCTGAGAAAAGCTGCTTATTGTCCAGGCTCATAAGTATTTTTTGGCCGAAGCGAAGCTGGAACTCAACCCCTTACGACGAGATGTGCGCAAACGAGTAGCCACGTCCCTGGACGTGTCGGAGATAATGGTTGCTCGCGTGGTGGCGGAGTGGAACAAGCATGGCGACGCCGCCTTCACGGCCAAACGTGGCTGCCCTTTGCGGTTGCCAGCATGCACGGTTATATCACTGATATAATACGTGACCGTAATTTAAAGGAGAAGCCAAGGTGCGCCAGTGAACAAAGTCTCACAGGTATTTCAATCCTGGACCGAACCATGAGATAGGAGTTGGCATCAATGGAGGTAAGCTACATCCGCGGCCGCCAGCGTGATCCACGAGCGGATTCAGAGGTAAATATTGCTTTTTGCA
>LGSN01000129.1:0-100424 GCA_001314375.1 Phytophthora podocarpi | reverse complement strand
GCTATGGACACGACAAGTTGAAGTGAGTGAGTATTCATGCGATGATTGGTCGACACTTCCACGAATGGGGACGCTGGGTCGTTGTCGACAACAGTCGTCCTCGTATTTCAGACAAACGTGAGTTTCTAGGTTGAGCCTTCATCGCCCATTGTCTTCGTTGCATTCTTCTCTTCTTGGGCCACATTTTGCTGCAGCGATGAGTAATTGGGTCCGCTCAAGAACCTCAGCTCACTGATCTCGCTGGTCTGCACACTGTGCTGTTCACTAATTGGTGCTTTATCGAAGTGTATGGAATCACCGTTGGCTGCGAGAATCCAATTCGACAGCTCGATTGCATCACCTGACGCGGCCATAGACTGCACCTGACCGCACTGCCACTCACTCAGCACAGGCTGCCACGTTTCGAGACACAGCGTAAGCGTTTTGAAGGCAATGACATCCTTCGGAACAAAGGCAAACGAAGCGGCAGGGGCAGTCGGATACGAAGCCAACGATTTCGTTAGATCCTGGTTACGACACAATAGCAGCGGTTCAGTTAGTGTTTTCATCCGTCACTTCGACAATGATCCAGCAGCAGAGTAAAACATACCGGTGTCGACAAGCTCGACTCTCCTGGCTTCTTGCCAAGTACAGTTGCGACGATTTTGTACGGCCGTTTCCACCTTTCTTCGTATTTGCATTTTCCTTTTCGTTTGGGGGCATCGTTATAGTCGTTGATTTCGTCATCTCCGTTGACCAGTCCACTGGAAGAAGAAACAAATTGATCGTGATTGTCGCGTGACGTTCTTGAGCGTTGGTTGCCGGAAGACGAAGGCCCGTACTTTGCTAGCTCTGGTGCCTGAGAACTTTGAGCAGTCCAGCGGCTTTCCCTAATATCAGATCGATTTTCATCACGCTCAACTTCCACCTGATCCCCAGTTACTTCATCAAAGAGAACATGCGTTTTAGCGTGAGGATATCCTCTAAGGCCAGCAACGCTAACGCCGTTTTGTCCCCCTGAAGACGAAGCTTGCTTTGATTGCTCCGGAGCAGCCGCCACTTGTTCTAGCCTCTGCGAAGCAGTATCGTTGTTGCCAGACAATGGTGCAAGGCTCGCAGAGCTTTCTGCAATGCTAGCTTGGTTACCATTTCTTTGTCGTCCCCCACTCCGCTGTCTCAATCGTCGACGTCTCCTGCGTGGTTCTTTTCCACTTTTTCCTGATGCAGCATTTGTCTTGCTCGCAACTCCGTTAGTAGAAGACGTTTTCGTGGTTGCAGTATCTTTGTGTGTGTCTGGCTGCTGCTTGCTCGTCGTAGTCACCTGTGCCACTCTCTTCCGATTGCGTTGTGCCACAGATCCATCCTCAGACTCACTGCTGCTGCTGCTGCTCTCACTCGAGCTGGAACTTGAGCTTTCACTGCTTGAGCCAGTACCTGAGCTGCTGCTCTTCTTCGCTCCAACAAGCGTCTTCGCTTCACTCTTCCCACGACTTTTTGCATTTGAGCTCTGTCGGTCCTTAAACTCCTTCTGCGCGTCTTTAAGAGTCTTGACCTTTTTCTTCGGTTGCTCCTCCTTCCGCTCCTTCTTCCTCACACGCGCTTTTCGCTTTCGCTGCTTCAGATCTTCCACTTCGCTCTCAGACGACGACGTCTCACTGCAACTGACATCCTTTCTCTCCAGGGGAGGACATTGGACAACAATCGTGTCGTTGTCCCGCACGATGCGGATGCTCTGTGTGGCCAGCACCGGCAGCTCCTCCAGTCGCAGTTCCAAACCCTTCGGACATCTCTTACGAAGCCCAAACTCCTGCAGTAACGCATGCGCCAAGTCGCCCACGAGTTTCGCATCTTTCGGGACAAGGTACCAACACGACGAGAAACCGCGTCGACGCTGCACGTGGCGTCCCACGTCGTCCGCGAACACCAGACGCACACGGACGTCCATCGTCGGCAATTGGTGGAGGGGCAGCACTAACATGAAGTGGCAGCACTACATGTACATCACATATCACTCTTCTTATTGGTCATAATACATTTCGACCAATGAAAGCACCGTAATAAGCCACGCACACTGCGTCACGGGTCGATGAAGTTGAAATTGAAAATGTCCTCATTCCGAGACCTTCCTCACTGCCCAAGACACTTACTTGATCATGGAGCGCATTAGTCGATTGCACGCGCAGATCAGCGCGTCGCCAGCGTCGTCGCCTTCGATCGGTGACTCCATCGATGTGTTCGTGTCACCGAGAGACGCCTCCTGTCCCCAGCATGTCTACGACGCGGTGCTCTCGCCTGCAGCGCTCGATTTTGTGGCGGACTTGGCTGCTGCATTCCACCAAGAAGTCCACCAGGTGAAGCAGACATCAGAACATTATATTTTATTGCTGCTGTATTGTTGTTGTTGTCGCTAATGCTGATGAGTTTATTTTTGTTGGGGGATCTTTAGTTGCACGCGACGCGTCAAGCTCGACGTCTGGCGACGGAGCAGCATGGAGCGATGCCGCATTTCTTGGAAGAGACGCGGGCGATCCGTCAAGATGAGACATGGAGAGTTGATCCTCAGTCCAAGGCGCTGATGGATCGACGGGTCGATATTGGAGACGTGTCCCCTGCCAACCGAGAATTCCTGCTGCGTGCACTGAACTCGGGAGCTCAGGTGCGACCAAGAGGTGCGGTCTTTTATCGTTTGCTGTAGGCTTACTTACATGGGCACTTCTTTTTGTCATGGTGCAGGGTGTCCAAGTGGACTTTGATGACGGACACTGTCCAACGTGGAACAACACAATCCAGGGTCACTTCAATGTGCTGCAAGCTGCTCGAGGTATGCTGGAGGTGTCAGGGGAGAGGATCTTTGCGAACCCAGCCCTTTTGGTCATCCGCCCAAGGGCGTGGAATATGGAT
The DNA here is from genome assembly GCA_001314375.1 of Phytophthora podocarpi. NCBI lineage: Eukaryota > Oomycota > Peronosporomycetes > Peronosporales > Peronosporaceae > Phytophthora > Phytophthora podocarpi. The sequence goes on along the minus strand of LGSN01000129.1, from coordinate 97,544 downwards.
GAGCCGGTGCGTATCGCTAGCGAGGACACCACATTTTTCTTTGGATTGATGCTGTCCTCTTACAATTTTGTTGTGTGCAGCACATGCTAGTGAATGGATATGTTGTACCAGGCGCATTGTTTGATTTTGGGATGCACCTGTTCCACAAGTAAGCGTCATGCTTACTTTCCTAGAGAAAATGTCCTATTGACGGTACAAATAACTGAGTTTTAACTTGCTTTCGGCAATAACGCAGCGGCAAGCACCTTCTGGAGAATGGAACGGGGCCATTCTTGTATCTCCCTAAGGTGATACCGCGTTAACGTGCCTTAAAATTTTCACCAGCGAAGCTTACTTTTGGATGCTTATGTCTTGGATTTGACACAGCTGGAAGGATACAAGGAAGCTGCGTTGTGGAGAAAAATCTTTGAGTACACGGAACAGCAGCTCGAGCTTGAACACGTAAGTATGGATCTAGTTCGTATTGCTGCTGCAGTGTTGCTGAACCTCTAATGGTGGGGTCTACACCGTTATACACTGCAGGGAAGCATTAAGGCGACGGTGCTAATCGAGAACATATTTGCTGCGTTCGAGATGGATGAGATTCTCTTCGAGCTTCGTCATCACTCGTCTGGCCTAAACTGCGGTATGTGGGACTACACGGCGTCCATCGTGGTCAATTTCCGCCACCGACCCGAGTGCTTGCTGCCAGACCGTCAGCAGTACGTCTCGATGAAGTCTGACTTTCTCAGGTAAGGATAAGGTGCTCCTGTTGCTTTGATAGAAGCTGTGTGTGCCTCACTACAGTCATTGCTTGTCCCCTCACACAGGTACTACATGGATCTGCTGATTTTCACGTGCAAGCGTCGTCATGCGCCGGCAACTACTGGCATGGTGCCGTTTGTTCTTGCGGAGTTGCCGTCGGGGTTATCACGAGCTGAAGCGATTGAGAAAGCACGATTAGGAAAGAGGATGGAAGCTTTTGCTGGATCCGACGGTGCGCTTGTGTACGATCTGACGCTTGTACAGCCCGTGGCTGAAGTATTCACAGCGGTTCGTGAAAGCACCAGCATCACTAGTGCTACTTTTGACGAAACACTGTTCAACGAAAAGCTCCTCACGCTGCCACGCGGGGATGTGACGCTACGGTCTGTGGAGATGAATGTGCGCGTAGCACTTTTGTATGTACTTCACTGGTTGTACGGGCATGGCACTGTCGTCGTGAATGGATGCGTTGAAGATTCGGCCACAGCTGAAATCTCGCGTGCGCAATTGTGGCAATGGGTATACCATCGTGTGCCAATTGCAGGAAGTTCGAAGCAAGTAAATGCCTCGTAAGTAGTCCATTTGCTGTTGTTGCACGCGTTATCTCTTTGCGTGCTGATGTTGTATTGCGTGCTGCTCGTGCTGTTGCTACAGCCTCATTGAGGAAATGCTACGGGACGTGCTTCGCGAGGAAAACCAAAAGCAACACCATCCACCTCATTATATCGAGGCAGCACGACACCTTGTTTTCCTTCTGTCAACGATGCGTTTCCCCCCGGCGTTCATCACGACGTTCCTCCAAGAGCAATCGGCGCTCATGAAGACTTTCGAGTATTGCGCAGCTGCCATCGCGAAGTGATACCGCATCTCTAACAGGGCCGAAAGGGGAACGAGAACTACCCATTTGAGGAACTACAGTAGTATTGACATGATTGACATCGACGCCCAGAAAACTTATGCAAAGCCCTCCATCGATGCCGGTACGTTTTCCACCACCTCGTACCCATTACCCTTGAATGGGATCACGCCTGAATCCGATGATGCTGTCACTTCGTTCTCATCCTTGGTGTGCTTAACAAAACTCTTAACAACCAACTCGCGATCCAGAATCTGATTCAGCTCCTTATCGGTAATGCCGCCGCTCTCGACGCCCGTACGAATTTCCACGTCGTCCTTCAGGAGTTCCTCCAACTCAGTGTTGGTGAGCTTGGCAGCCTCTGCCGGCGTTGTCCGCTGCTTGAACCCACCCCGCTGGATGACGACGCGCTCAAGCTTACGCTTCTCGAACGCTCGCTGGGTCATACGATCTTCGAAAGAGTTCTCAGTCACAAGGCGATACACGATGATCTCGTTCTTTTGACCAATTCTATGGCAGCGATCCATGGCCTGGTTGTCCTGTTGCGGGTTCCAGTCCGAGTCGAAGAAAATGACTGTGTCAGCAGCGATCAGGTTGATACCGAGACCACCAGCGCGCGTAGACAGCATGAAAACGAAAACATTATCGTCATCGTTTGCAGCGACCGACCTGGCAGATACCTTGTTAAATTTCTGCATCTGGTCGACACGGTCGATCAGTTTCGTACTGCCGTCCAATCTGCAGTAGCTGTAATTCCGCATGAAAAGGTAATCCTCTAGGATGTCCAACAACCGTGTCATCTGGCTGAAAATAAGCACTTTGTGGCCCTTGCGCTTGAGTTCCCGCAGCATCAGATCCAGCACCCTCATCTTCCCAGACATCTCCACGATGTTCTCATCCGTAATAACACCTCCGTTTGCCGTCAAGGGCTCGTCGAAAAGGTAAGGGTGCAGGCAGCACTTTCGCATTTGTGTCATTTTGTTTCTCAGAGTTCTCGTATTGAACGCCTGCAGGGCTTGGAATTTGCCGTATTTTTCTTCCATAGCCTTCGCCAGCGTGCCATCACGAATCATCTTGTAGTATTCACGTTGTATGGATGTCATTTGGCAGTAAACGAAAATCTCCGTCTTCGAGACCATCTCTTCCACCACGTCTCGCTTCAGGCGGCGAAGAAGGAAAGGTCGCAGGATCTCGTGCAGCTTCGCAATTACCTCGACTTTCTTCTCGCCCTGCAGAACATCTTGCGCAGCTACCGACTCATTCAAAGCAGCAGCAGAGGCAACAGCGTCAGGCGTAAATGAGAACCAGCTCTCAAAGAGCTCCAAGTCATCAAATACATCAGGCAGGATGAAGTTCAACAGCGACCACAACTCCGTCAAGTTATTCTGCAACGGCGTGCCTGTCAGCAGCAGTCGGTTCTCCGAGCGTCCGCGCTTGAGCTCACGCACGAGCTTGCACTCCATATTCTTCAGGCGGTGTCCCTCATCGATGACCATGTACTTCCAGACGAACCCCAAGCTTGCAAACGCTCTAGTATCTGCCAACATGACCTCGTACGATGAAATGACCACAGGAAAGTCAACATCGTTCCTCTTCTTGCTGTTGAGCTCCTTCTTGCGCATCTCACTCCGCTCTAGTTTCGTGCCATGGTAAATCACCACCGGCATACTAGGAGCCCATTTGCGGAACTCCGTCGCCCAGTTCATAAGCGTCGACAGCGGGGCCACAATAAGGTGTGGTCCACGCACGCCCAGCGCCTTGAGATGAGCCAAGAGGCCAATCACCTGTATCGTCTTACCTAGTCCCATTTCATCTGCAAGAATGCCGTTCAGGCCGTTCTCGAACAAGTTGCACAGCCATCGAATGCCCTCCAGCTGATAGTCACGCAGCGTGCCACCGGTAAGGAGCTTGGGCTGCTTGAACTGCACTTTCTTGGGCTGCTGACGCGTGTCCATGGATGCGTCCTCCTGCACCTCACGCAGCTTGTCCACACCCTTCTTGGTCTTCTTGGTCGACTGCTGCGACGGCTTCTTGCCACGTTTGCGCTTGCCTTTCGTGGGCTGTTTGGCTTCTTCTTCCTCGTCGACCTGCTGCACTTCGTCGCTGACTGTGGCGGCGCTCTCCATGTTGGAGAATAGGAAACTCGAGTAGAGACTGGCCTTCTCCAGCAGCGAGTCCAGCTTGGCGATCTTCTCGCCCGTCACCTCCACGGGCACTGCGTTGGCTGGCGCGTTCTTGGCTGCGAGGGCCTCGCGCTCCATGCGCTCTTCCTGGTCGATCTTCTCCATGGCCACGAGGTCCGGCAGGGCTTGCTGAGCCGCAGCATCGTCCGAGAACGCACTAGCGACCATCACTCTCGCTCCACTTCCGTTGTTGACGTCAGAATGCGGAATGAGCCGTTGGCCATCCAAAAAGCGCGCGAAAGGTACGTTTATTGATTGGATGAAAAAATAGATTGTTGACCAATGAGATGATACTGTAGCCATGACAGACGGTCGCAGTAACGACTCGTTACTCCTTCAACCCGTTGTTGCTGCTGAGGGCACAGCAACAAGAGTGGAGGCAGGATTTGCTTTACAATGAGAAAGCGTTCGAGTTTAGTGAAGCTGGCACTGCTACTGGCAGTCAGCTGCTTATTATTCGAAGCGAAGACAGCAAGTTTTACCCACCAGAAACAACGAAAAGATGCTCAAGTTGAAATGACCAAGCGGTTTGATGGCTGGGACCAGACCCAAGAAGACCTGACGATAATCGACACCGACGTCCTTCCCGACTACCATTGGGTATGTAGAGACTGTATTCCTGGCTGAATTCCACATGAGATGACATCGTAGTATAATGGAGTCTTCATCGTTTGATGACAGGAGCCCCGCAGTGGCGTGCTGTTTGAAGTGGATCGTCGGGTGCTCACCAACGGAGCAGAGCCGCCGGAGCAGCTTGTCAAGGTGACCGACCGCAAGCACAAATTCCCCGTGTTCGCCACCATCTGCTCAATGAGCTTCCTCGCCACTGTCATCACACTACTCATCGTCTGTACACGCTAGAAAAATGGACAATCCCTCTGCTCCTGGCTTGCACCATTTCAGCATGTTTGAATGTCCTTGACACGCTCTTGAGTATGCACAGGAGGGCAGTTGTACGCTCCAGCTTGCTAGTCACGAATGTGTGAGGTGAAGTCATTCGTACTCTTCATTGCATTACTTAAGCCATCAGCAGTCTCGGATGCGAGACAGAGCGTTATACTGTTGGGCATGTAATACAGCTTCCAGCAAAAAATCCACAAGCGAGAGACCGAAGGGGCTTCTCCGCCAGTTGATCAGCGAAAAATCGGCTTCGGTGGAGTTTCTCAACATGAGGGGGTCTGTAGCAACACAAGCAATCGCTCCGCAAAACTTGCGAAGAAGCCGGCAATCATTGCCTCCAAACCGACCGTCTTTCCATGCCTCGTTGAAAGAGACCGTTGCAGGCAGCCCATTCAGTTGCTGGCTCACGTGCTCGTCAAGTTGATAGGATGTTCGTAGCATTCGATGCTGGTCTTCAATCTGTTCGATCTGATCCGCCGAAAAGTGCAGCTGTAGACGCACACGCTGCATCTGTACATGAGCCACAAAGGCTTGATTTCGCGTTTTGCACAGAGCATGCGGAAGAAATGGAGGCACGGTGGTACTTGCATTTGCAATGATGCTGCTGTTCTCGTCATTGTCCGATATGATTTGGTGAGCTCTGGCCATGATGGAAAGCGCGAAATTTGCTGTACACTCTACAGCAGCCTGGCAGCAAGTAGGAAAGCTCTCCGCCAATTCATTTACAGCGTTAATCGCGAAGCTGCCTTGTTCTTTCAGAAACGAAAGCGTCAATTCTCGACTCAAGGAGAAACCTCCGACCTCAAAGCTGTCGCTTTGGCCCATGGCAACTCGTTGTAACGGTCCAAGCGCGCCAGTCATCAACGAGATATCAGTCACGAGCTTACCCAGGTATTGGCGGCCTGCCAAACCTGTTGCGGCAACAGGTCCGCGCAGCAAAACCAAAGCGACGTTTACGCGGTCCATGATGCTGTTCACAGCAAGAACTGTGACCCACCATTCCTTTCCAGGAACACCTGCTGGCAGAGTATCTTGAATAAACTTCGTAAGACGCGCACGGTTCGCTGTGAACCACGTCAACACTTTCGCTATTGATCGCCACTGGCCTTCCTCAAATTTGGGGCACATATCTCCGTTCATTTCACGAATTAAAATTCGCTGCCGACGAAAATGTCCAGTCAGCATCGTCAAAGCAGCCATGAACCGCTGGTTGCAGAGTCCATTAAACGAACCCTGAATTGCCTGTTCAAATTGTTTTACGACATCCCACTCACAATAAATCGAGGCCACGCAGTCGAGCGACAGACGGCTAACCAGCACTCGTGCACTCGAAGACATTTTTGCAACTGGGTCGGAAGTTGACACCCCAACTAGTTGCGATTTCCATCCAGGAGCCACAATATCTAAACACTTGATCATTACGCCGCTTTGATGCTCGATAATTTGCTGCGAATCCTCCCGAATAGGGATCGAAACCAAATGAAAATCATGCAGCTGGCCATCACGTTCAAAGCGCACACGAACATCAAGGTACGGCGAGCCAGCTCCATTTCCCCTCTCGAGCGCGATAGCAAACGCCCACACACCACGGAGTGTGTCCTTAAGTGTCTGTAAGTTGACAGCACATACCACGCGGCACAAGCACGACAACTGCTGCTCCGTAAATGCCGAGCCGCTCAAACTCGTATCCATCCCTGTTTCCTCCGCCGTCTTTTGAAAAAGAGCAACAACTTGACTGAATGAGATGCCCATGGCCACGTACTTCAAGCACATGTTAAATCTCAACAGAGAATCCACACGCCCCACATAGCGTGACTCATTCAGGTCAACTTCTCCATTGTTCAGGTCCAGACTGGCTTCCTCCAGCAGCGAGAAAGTTACCGGCACGTTCCACGCATTGCGACATTCATCATTCGTTGTCTGGAACAGCACGCCAGCAATGAGTTCGTCTACGATGTCTCTGTCGATCAGGAATGCTCGAGACTGGGCAGCTAGAGCGTGGGCTTCAGCATTTGGGGTGGGCTCGCTGACCATGGGAGCCACAGCCATCATCATATCTTCGCGACTGCGGGCAGCCGAAAAATATTCGCGCTTCTCGCTGTCCCCGAGCTTCTGGTATTCTTCCCAGCGCGTCGAGTGTTGCTGTTCCATGTGGCGCTTCATATTGTCGGGTCGCCACGGCGCCGAGAAGCTGCGGATGCGGCTGGTCTTCTTGCGCTTGGCGCCGACAGTCTCCTCTCTCTCGAACGCTTGGCACATGAGGCACACGACCTTCGTAGGCAGCTGCGTGAGCTGGTCGCGCTCCGAGACAGCCACCGCGTACTTGATCTCCCATTTATGACCGAATTTGCGCTGCGAACCTGCAGCAGTCGTCATCGAAGTCGATGTCGCCGCGGATTGATCGCCTGCGGCAGTCATTTTTTTCAATTGCCTGGCAACTCTTGGTAATGGTGTGGTCCACGTCGTCTAGTTGGGGTGGTCCACATCATTGAACCTGGCGTTTCTTTGGCTTGGCTCTGCACGATCAAACGTCAGATCACTTGGACCTCCTGAAGCTGCAGTACACAGTTCTTTGACGTCGGCGCGAGGCAGGCAGGCAGGCATCGAGCCATCCATCGAAGCCGAGATGATGGAGTCGCGGCGCAAGCGGGTGGAGCAAAAGGGTCGCTTCACCATCACCGAGATCATCCCCGGCTCGCCCTACTCGTCGCGTCTTTCGTCGCCCACGTTCCAGGACGACGAGGTCTCGGTCGCGGATTTCCCCGCGGCCGACGGCGCGCCGGCGTCTAATGGCAGCTGCAGCGAAGTGGCCATGATCCAGCCGCAGCCAGCGCCTCCCCAGCAGCTGAAGCCCGTAGAGAGCAATGAGCTCGGAAAGCCCGCTTCAAAGGGAGCTGTGGAGCTGAAGACGGAGGAGCCGCCTGAGACCCACACGCAGCCGCCCGAAGCGGTCTCGGCGTCCGAGTCTGCGCCGATAGAAGCGAGCCTCATTATTGTAACTTTTAGCTTCGTTATTTTGTTATTATTCTGTCATGGGGTGGCCTTGGAAGTGGTAAAGCTGACGCGTGTGGAGGTGGATGGAACAATCGTAGACGGAGGCTGTTGTAATGGATTCCACAAGCGAGGTGTCGACCCCTGCGGCTGCTAGTGCGGCTCCAGCTCCTGGGTCGCCGTCGAGAAAGTACCCGTCGCCCAAGAAAAGCCGCGATGGACAACGCGCTCGTCGGTGCGTTTCTCGCGCTGCCTTGTGTGATCGCTTTCCGTCAACGCACCCTTCAGACTTTTTTGGCTTACCTGTATCTCTGTGCCTTGTACTTTCAAAGGATCAAGCGCAGAGGACGCTTCACCATTATTGAACTGGCGTCCGACTCGCCTACTTCCAGGAAGAACTCCGACGACGTACGTTTAATGATGACCATGGTGTGTGTATTAAAATTGTGGGCCCAATGATGTTGCATGTGTGTTCCTCTTTGAAGCAGTTGTACGATCATCGCTTCGTAACCACGACGTCGGTCGGAGGATCTTCTGTTGAAAGTGCTCCGCAGCAGCTTAGTCGCAGCTTTGACAACGTGGAGCGCCGCACCAAGCCGAAGCGCGTGACTCGGTCCATGCCTCGCCTTCGACAACCTTCTTCCATGCGTCGATCGCGACGACGAAGTGAAAGTCCAACTGGCGAGTTTATCGAATCCGTGGACATGGTGGACCCCACCGGAAATCAGCAAGAGCAGCAAGAAGCGACAGCCTACGCTAAACTTCAGGCTTTCCCAGTGACGGAGAACACGGATGCTCTGGCTAATGTTGCCTTGACAACTGCCATTGCAGCCTGTACTGGTGCCACAATGACGTCAAACACCAGCGTACCAATATCAATGACTAGCGTGATGATCCCCGACAACGAGGGGACTGTCACTGTCACTGCATCTTCTGTTCGACCTGTCACGCCGTCTTCGCAGCTCATGAAAGTTTCTGAGACGAACGGTAGCGTTGTAGGTCTACCGCAAACGTCACCGATGTCTATCTCAGCCGCTCAATTCCTACAACAGCAGCAAACGATAGCCTCGCTTATCCGACAACAGCTCGATCTGAAACAGATCATCAACGTGCTTCAGGAGCAGCAGCAACAACTCATGACCATTCCGTCGCAGATCAACGAGCTCAAGCATCAAAGCGCCAGCTTGTACGTGCTGCCTGCTTTGTCTTTATTTTCCCCAGTCGCCGTCCGCGTCGCTTACTCACGAATTTTACTTCTTGTCTGGATACAGCAACAACGGTCAGACCAGAGACGAGGAAACGGTAAACCTATCGTGGTGTTGCGAACTGTGTTTAATGTTTGAGCTAATTTGTTTTCATTGTCATGTAACAGCAAGAACTTTACGTGAAGGTCGACACGTTAACGCGAGCTAATGAATCTCTGAATTCGCTGCTGAACGCAGCGGAGAGGGAGGTGCGTCACCGTACATTGGAAATAGAGTGCTTGTCGGAAGAGAACGACGAGCTGCGTCACCGCTGTGGAGAGCTAGAACTCTTCCTACGTCCGCACCGACGCGGAGACTAGGGCTTGCGCCAATTACCACTTGCTACATGGACGAACGCAAGCCGAGCTTCGTGCTCGAGGAGGATCCCCAGCGTTCTTGTGTGCTGTCTCTGAAACAGTAAGATCAGCAATTGTGCCAGCGACAGCAGGGTTCAAAGCTTAACAGGTCGCACGCAGGCTAGCATCGCTCGTGTCGAGTAGAATGTTTGCAGATGTCCAAGTCTAATACGAAATCAGCGTTATGCATGCGACGTGGTTTTTTACCAACGATTTCAAACAAAAGGATGAAGACGTCTCGTCGCACAAACACGTGGAGCCTTCTTCGCTTTAGTTCGACTAAGGACAGAAGTAAGGAAGGATGAACGAGAATCTTGGGAATGATGAGAGCGCCAACAGTGGAATTGAAAGCGCATTCACGACGATGGTGCAGCGCTGGTTAGTCAAAGGAGCAAATGGCGAGTGGCAACTACCAGTAGCTATCGCAAAAAAGAAAGTGAATAGCAATAGGCTGGTCCAACAGAGTGAGTACAGCATTGCGTCGAGAAAGCGACAACAAGTTAAACAGTCGACTAAGAAGACGAGACGCGACGTTATCGGAGATGACCAACACCTCGAGGAAGTGAGTACAGTAATCTGCGTGAATACCGAACGGGTCATCAACTAATAGCCTTGTATAATTTATAATTATGGAGCTACGACGCGACGAGATGGAGATGGGCAAAGGTACTGAGCTAAAAATCCATCGGACCTCGCCAGCATTTGTTTGACCAATCATGTTCAACTTAGATTTGAAAAATGGCGCGCTTTTGGCGATCTTTGCCTTACTGAGTACCTGCAGAGCACTTCAATTCTGAATTTGCACGTGCAATCACAAGCCCGCCAAATCCTCTATGCCCTCCACCCGAACCAAGCGTCTCCGCCTCACCTGGGCTAAAAAGGTGGGCATCATCGACATGGCCACACTCTCGCCGGCCATGTCCTACATAGACATCGCGAACTGGGTGACGTGTTTAACATGGATGAGAGTGCGTTTTTTTATAATGCAGTGCCGCAAGGTTCTATTTGTAAGAACGCTGCTCCTGTTCNGAGAAGTTGCCCCCAAACGCCACATCGAGGATCCAGCCAATGGATCAGGGGATCATCCACTGCATCACAAGGTATGTGCTCTCTGAGAAAATGATGCATGCTCTAGATCGACTAGGAGAAGGACTAGATGATCCTTATAAAGTAGACCTACTTACTGCACTGATGTGGTGCGAGGATGCATGGTCGAAGGTCAGCGCCTCGACCATACAGCATTGTTGGCACCACTCTGGCCTATGTAGTTAACAAAGCAAGCGTGAAATTCTTGCTCAATTAAACTATTTCAATACAGTGTGTTCTGTGCTCCATTCAGCATGACTTTATACACCCGGGGTCCTAATATATATCAAGCGTTCGGTACTCACGCAGATTACTGTACGCACCACATCAACAACAAACTGGCAATGGATTTCTTGGAGACAATGCGCTGTAGTCGGGATAGCTTGAAGTCGAAAGCTCACGAAACAACTGGTGGTAATCCAAATGCTGTAGCTGCAACGAAGCCATCTTCTGGGACTGCTAACGCCCACGAACGCCAAGTTGTAAGAAACACTAACGAGAGGAATAAACCGAGCAGAGCCAGAATCAAGACGGAAAATCTTGCGGTAGAGTGTACAGCTTCAACACAAGTCAAGAGTATCCAAAAGACACAAAGGTGCGTGCTCATGCTGAACAACAAGGTTTCTCCGCTCAGTCGTGGCAGAACCACCGAAACCACTGGCAAGCGCGCTGCTCCATCTACGACTTCGAATTATGCCAAACGGTCTAAGGCACCCCGTTTATAAGCAACTGCAAATGACTCTAAAGTCCAACCACATTCTGGTAAGAGTGACGTCGTTCCCAACGCCAACGCAGAAGGGAAATGCAGACGTGTATCCCGTACAATGGAAATGGATTGCAAGGAGTCCTAAACGAACTTTGGACGGAATCTCCGTGCTCTGCAACGGACAGAAGAAATGAAAGGAGGAAGGGTGTTGCAGGGCTGCGTATCAACGTGGCCTTTGCCCAGGACATGAAGGTCGAAATAAGTGTCGGACTCCGGGATGCAAGAACTTCTCGTATTCGAAAGGTCTATGCCACGCCCACGGTGCTGGCAAACCACGTGAGACCAGTAGTGCTGCGAATGCAGATGTGGCCAAGACAAGTGACTCAAAACAAAGGCCGAAGTCTTCCCAGGAGCTAAGTCCAGATAATTCTTCAGGCGGCAACTCTGCAAAGATAAATTCGCGCAGGGCTACGCTCGGGAGCGAGAAATCTACATCTATATCGACCACGAACCGGTCAAATTTGCAGACAAACAAGGAGCGCTCGATGTTGCCAACTTCCGATGCCTGGCATTCGTCCGACTTGCCGAATCTTTTTCTCAGTGCAAGTTGTAAGCGCGAACATCAAACGGAGAAAACTACCAAGCGTGTGAAGTTCGAGAATGTTGACTGTGCGACTGCCGTGGTGGCTAACGAAAAGCCTGTAGCAAGCAAGTTGTCCGTGATGATCGATCAGAAGACCTACCCAACGGTGTGCAAGGTGAGGTGTTGTAAGCAGACTGAAGTCTCGGACGGGTTCTGCAAGACACACGTAAACTGTAAACGGTGTATTAAAGACTGTTGCAACAACTTGGCAGCCAAACGCACAGCGGGTGCATGTTGGTTCCATGCTCGGAGAAAGGAATGCGAAGAGGATGGATGCACGAAGAAAGCTCGCGTGCGAGGGCGTTGCTGCATGTATGGCGGGAAGCAGATCTGCCGCGAATTAGGCTGCGATAAGGTCGCGCAATGCGAGGGCGTTGTGGGATGCATCGTCGCTGAAGCCAGGACGCAGAAGCGAAAGAGTCCAACTCGTTGCCGTCCGGTGGGCGTGGTGTCAAGGACGAAGACAGAGCCTAAATAGGACCGTGGCGAACGAGAAGAGGACGAGGCCAGCGTTCTGATGAGTGTCAGACAAGCAGAAAATTTGCATGTGATAGTGAAGTACAGCGATGTGTTCGCGCTCAGGATTTTTTATGAAAGCACAATGATTAGCACTCCAAATTCTGTCCACCTTGGTTTGAATGGCTACGACCTCGCGCATTACATGTAGGCGCCTACATTAATTAGGCTGGTGGTCACCTGCGCTGCCTTCAGCTGCTCTGACCCAGCATGGAGCTGGAAGGCTGCTAACCACAAAAGGCAGCCAGCAGTTCTGTGCTGATCTCCGCACACCAGCGTCTCCACACAACCTGCCACAACGTCTGACATGCTACCGGCCATATGCCCTGACAACTACGACGTCACTCTCAACTCGTCTGAAAGCCTACAGGCTTCGAGAAACGAGTCTGTCATGGCAAGGATTGGGCCGAGGATTGGGCCGAGGATTGGTTATTAATGTCGAGGCCATCCCAGAGTGAAGACGCATGCGCCTCTGCCTTTGGGACGCAACACGGCCAAGCAGTTCAAACTGCCAGTGCTGGAATCTCAGACTTGATATGACCGTCTGTACCCATGACCGTCCCTTCATCGCCAAGCAGACGAAGGCTGGCGAATTGCCTCCCGATTTACACCGAATCTCCATCCGACACTTTTGTAAATCTCGAATCATTATCTTTTGGAGGTTTCTTTACTTGCTCTCACTAACGGCTACAGAGACGAGACGGAGGTCGGGCAGAAGAAACTAATACTGACAGAAACGTGAGAAAAATACAGAGCCCGCTTTCTCTTCACGGTCCAACACAGTTCATTCCTCGAAACGCAGGCTTGAGCGTGGAACTCGTGATTGGACCTCCACCGCATCAGAACGCACAGCACAGCAGAGCGCAGGCGCGCGCGCGGACACCCCCTTCTTGCCGGTTCGCATACAAACTCCAAGTCACGTGTGTCATGGTAACCCAGCGCGTGACGCCCATACGCTCTGACGACACCGGCGCGTATCACGCTGGTAAGGCCACGCTGGACGAGATGTTGGCACGGCGCGATGAGTCTCCGCACGCGGTAGAGGACGCGGAGGCCATGGACGAGGACGACACAGCCCCGCTGGGCCTCGCCGTGAACACGCGCAACTACCAGGCGCTGCTGGACAACCTGGCGCGCAGGACACGCGCGGGCTCGGGGGCATCGTCCGTCTCCAGCGGCGGCGCGTCACCAGGTTATCAGCGACAAACACTCGCCATGGGTACGATGTACCAGCAGCAACAGCGCGAGAACCAGCCGCTCGAGAGCCCCATGAGGGACGAGAAACTAGCCGCAGCGGGAGAAGAGGAAGAGGCCTGCACAGTCGTGGGACTGCCTGTGGACACGAGGAACTATGAGGCCATTGTGAGTGGCAGTCGCCCCATCCGGTCGGACCCAGGGACGTTTAATTTGCTCAATCGACGCGCGACTGTCGCGACGATGTCGCAGATGCCGCAGTCAGTTAAGAGAGCGGAGGAGGTGCAGAGTCAACCCGTGGTCGGAGAGGACGTTGGAGTGGACGTTGGAGAGGACGACGCCGTGATGGGGCTTCCGATCAGTACAGGGAACTACGTGGCTTATCTAGCAGGCGAACAGGGATCAGGGCTGCAGCAGGCAGGACACCGGAACCGAGGGTACAGCAATCTGGCACAAGAGAAGGAAGTGCGCGAGCCGCGTGTTAGCGACCCGTACTTGTCGTCTTCTCGACGTGGAAAGTCCCCTTCAGATTCCTACACAGCTCCGAGCAATAATAACCGTAACGATCCGCGTCCGTCATGCTTTAACAACCGGCGCGCATCTAATGCGGCGTTTGTCCCTCATGCAGGCTGGGTGTTTATCCAGCATGGTGCATTTAAGTCGTGGAAACGCTACTATGCGGTGTTGTCAGGAATGGAGTTCAAGTACAGCAAGGGCGTGGGTCAGTCTCCGAAAGGGTTCGGCCTTCTGACTGCCGTAAAGCGAATGGAGGATCTGCGTTACGGGCTTCACCTAGAGTTTGGCGATGGGAGTACGCTCCAGATCCGCTGCCCCAGCGAGCAGGAGTTCAAGCAATGGCTAGGATCGATGGAGAAGGCCGTTGAGCGTAATCAGAACTTCAACTCGCAATCGAAGACGTCGTACACTCTCACAGCGTCGGAGCAGCATGAGGGCTACTTGTTCAAGCAAGAGAAAAACAAAGCGTGGAAGCGCTGTTTCTTCGTCGTACGAATTGACGGCTACATTGAGTGCCAAGACGGTGAGCACGGCGCATCCGATCGGAAATGTTCTGGATATATCAAGGCAGTGTCATTTGCAGACTGCCATGCGAATGGACTGGCGATCCAGCTCAGCACAGATGTGTCTATGGTGTGTTACGCAGATTCGTACGATGAGCAGATGCTTTGGTATGGCGCTATTTCGGCGGCTGCTAGCGCAAACGGCAAGATAGCGCAGCCCAAAACGTCGGTGAAGAGTTGCTATGTGCAGACTGCGCTGTCGAACCACGCAGGGTGGCTGTACAAACAGGCAGGAATATTTAAGGGCTGGAAGCGTTTGTACTTCACGCTGCACGGTGTTGAGTTGGCCTATGCCAAGGACACAAATTCGGAGACTGTGCTTTGCGATAAGGCACATTCGGTGGAAGAATGGGAAGGCCACGCGAACGGGCTGTTGATTCGGCTAATGAGCGGGCGCGTCTGGAAAGTTCACGCCGAGTCTTACGAAACAGCGAAGCGGTGGCGCTCCGTCGTCAGCAGCGCGTGTCGGCACGCGGAAAAATTCAACTTGAAGAAATATTTGAACAGTCGACGCCGCAAGAAACTGAGGCCCGTGTTTGGTGGCTGGCTTACGGAAGTGAAGAAAGGCTCTCGCCTGCGTCGGTTCTTCGTGATGGATGGCGCGACGCTGGGTGTTGCCAATGATGTGGACAACCAGCTCGAGCGTCTTGGCACCGTCGTGGACGTGGGCTCGACACGTGACCTGGAGTGCGGAATGGTATTCACCCTTGCCAACGGAAACAAGGTCAAGGTGAATTGTGACTCGCTGGCCGACTCCAGGTGCTGGTACGAGTGCTTGAACTTCTCGCTCAAGTAGGCGTGCTCCATTGAATTTTGTACAAAAGTGGCTGTGGCGTCAGTCGTAGGGTATTAGGACCAGCGCGGAGGCCTGACCGAAGGGTTTTGCTGTCGTGGGTCACAGTGAAGCGGGTGGTAAAAATATTTAGTTGTTTCAATCTTGTTTAGTTGTTCCAGCTTCGTGTTGCATCTATCGTGCCAACCTAATAAAGTGTACCTTGGAAGTGACAGATTATTCTGCTGGACTTGCCAAAGTTAATCAAGAAAAACTTGGGAGTCGAAGGTAAAGCTCGCACATTGCGTTGGTAAGAAGAAAAATACAATGTGGATGTTGGCTCCAGTTACTTTCGCGCTTTGGGGGCTTCCGATTTGATCGGCAGGCTGCGCACAGCTTCCAGCGCGAGTCTGATCGCGTCTCGCGGGGGTAACTCGTTTTCGTTTTCTAGCACGGCCAAAGCAACACGAGCAGTGACCTCCAGGAACTCACTGAAGACCAGCATCCTGTCTTCAGCACGCTCCAATTCACGCATCCCCGAGAAACTCTGCTCCACGGCGCGGTCAAACAGCGCTTCCTGTTCCTCAGGTGTGCCGGAGCAAAACATGCCGCATTCGTACAGCATGCTTCTCAATCCTACCGCAGAGAGCAGTAGTGGCCACGTTGATGAAACTGGGGGCGGAGATACCGCCGATGCATCTTCAGGCTCAGCGTTGTCGGTCTTCTTTCGGAGAGATGGTTTCGGAGCATACTCTTGTGCATACTTGGCGTACAATTTGAAAAGCTTTGGCTTGGCTTCTTGAAAAATCGCCACCATTTTCTGAAATCCACAATAGCACCCACCCGTGTTAGCATTCAACATAAACCTGAGAAGGGTAAACTCTGTGCAATGCAGAATATAGCAGCGTACATCATGGTGAGAGTGATCTCGGAATGGTCCACTGGTAAGTCGAGTAATGGTGGGAAGGACCTGGGTCTTGAGGATGTCGTCCAAAGTCTCACTGAACGAATGGTCTTTAGTGGTTGACACAGATAGCACCACTCGCAGCAGCGCATGAAGAAAGCCAACTCGTGACAAGGTGCCTCGATCGTGCATGGCAACAAGGGTGTCGTGACACAAGCACTGGGAGACCACCTTCTCCACGGTTTTCTGCTCACCAGCATCATGTAGTCGTGCTAGCTCGCATTCGTGCAGGAAGTGTGCAAACTCAGCACCGTTCATGCCGTAGGTGAGCTCGCTACTACCGGTGGCGTAGTGCATGTAACCAGCGTTCAGCTCCGAGAAATGCGCCAGCAATAATTCTTGCAAAAGCTCGCGCTCGTGTGCGTCCTTTTCAATACCTTCAAGGTGTAGACGCCCCCAGTCGTACAGAAACGCAGCTTCGACCTCCATGTCGGACAAGAACTGTCCCGAGTTAACCTGCTGCAGTATTTCAGCGCGAGCATACTGCTTTAGTTCCTCCGCGGAAGCAGAGCTACCGTCTCCACCTTTAGCGTCAGCATCAGCGATTTGATCCTGCCGAGATTGTTGCGCTGGTACACTGAGACCTGCGGTCTTTTTCGAGTCTGCCTTAGCGTCAGGAGCATCAGCAATGTCCTCACGCTTTTGGGAAGGGAAGAACGCATTAGCCGTCCAAGCTGTGAATTGTGGCGTGCCGATCTCGTTCACCGGCACTTCTTGCTGCATCATCAAATTAAATTCAAGAAAGTGTGAGCTATCACAGAGAAGATCAAAGATATCGTGGACAATGAGCGTGTCTACCTGGAGCTGGACAGTCAAAGTTTCATTATCTTTGCAAGTCTCAGCAATTCGCTTTTCAGGACGTAGCACTTGACCGTTCGACTTGATGACAGCAGCAGGAAGGAATAATCCTTGTTTGATGTGTGCGTCCTCGCGAGTACGACAGCGTCCGTGCGGTGCAGCTAGAGCATATCGTTGTGCCACAGCTAAGCCGAGCCAGCGACAGGTTTGAGCACCTTCACCACAGGGTACTACAAACTGGAGCCCATGCACCTTGACGTTGACACGCATTTGAACTGAAGTGCTGATCGAAGACCGAAGACCAGCTGAATGATTGCCAGCGCTCGAGGAATCAAGAGCCCGTGAATAGACGCAACCAACAAGCTAACTAACGGGTCTGGACGATAAGTTTATTCGTTTATTTATTGCTCCCCTCGATGCCTCTGGATCGCATTTTCGTCTCCATCCCAATTATCCAGACTAGTCCAGCAACTTGGATTCAATGTGTCGGCCAGCAAACTTGCAGGGTCTTGACGACAACTCGCGTTTCTGGCAGCAGCTCCATTGGTAGCCTTCGAGCGGGTACTTCCGAGCCACGAAGCGACCTGGATGGAACGAGCACGAAAGAGTCGTGTTGGACTTGGTCGTGAACGTCTCGTTGCAGTTCCTGCACCGACGAGGCTTGTGCATCGTCTCCAGTTCCTTGGTAATTTCGGCGCGGTCACGTGCACGCTGTTTATCGCGGGTAAGCTCGTCCTTCTTCACTTTGCGGAGATACTCCTTCTGGGTATCCAGCAATTGCTGCTGCAGCTCGCTCACCTGGCACACGAGGTCTTCAATGCGATCTTTTGATGAATCGTCGATACGCTCGAGTGTCTTCACCTCGGTCTTCTTGTTTCGGAGCTGCTCAGTCTTGCGCTCAATCTCAGTATCCTTCTCTTCAATGACCTCACGAGTAGCAACCAAGCTTGTAGAGAGATCCTCAAGTCGAGTACTGAGACGAGTGACCTCCTTCTTGAGGAGTGCGTTCTTCTCGCGAAGTTCCTCGATTGCACGGTCCTTTTGACGGAGTTTGCTTTGAGCCGTCTCGACTTCGACGTCCAACGCATGGATGCGGTAGCTTGCGTGCTGTACGTAGCAAAAGGATTCGAGTGAGACCTCGACATGTTCGACAAAGCCAAAGGTGAATTGCATCAACGAGTACGAACCTTGGTCTCTGACTTTACAGTCTCAAGCTCTTTCGAAATCGATTCTCTACATATTTCAGAACAACAATCAGTTTGTAAGATAGAGAGAAGACTGGAAACATGTCAAGCAGTGGCAGTGACGCACTTTTTCTTGAGCTGGTGGAGTGCAGTCTTGTTCTGGCCGCGAGCAGCTTCCCAAGCAGATTCCACAGCCTGAATAATTGCAACAGAATGGACAATAATACGTAAGCAATCATTAGCTTGGGGTCCCGAATATGAAACGCAACGAAGTGTACGCACCACTAGGCGGACAGCTAGGTTTTTAGCCTCCTCAGCTTTGTCAGCAACATCTTCCTCAGCAGCTGCCAGTTTGCGTTTGAGTTTTTGGTTCTTCTCTTTCAGCTCCAGAATAGTATTTTCATGCTCGATGCCCACAACTTCCATCCTACACACACAACGTCAAAACAGAGCATTAAAGTCAGTACAGAACTCTCAGTGATGACCATTGTTAGCTTGTTCGGCGTACTCTCGTAGCTTCTCCTTCTGACGCGCGTTACGCTTTTGTGAATCCTCCAACTCCTTTAGCAAGTCTAAGCGCTTCTCAGTCTCCCCTTTGATGTTGGAGACCTGTTCCATGAGGAAGGCATTCTCGCGCTCAAGCGCAAATACTCGTTCACATTCGCGTTCGTACTTCTTGATATACTGCTCCAGCTTCGTGGTTGCAGACACTTTATCCTTGTGCTCAACCCTATTTTGAAAACATCGTGGCAAAACGTTAATAGTGCTGACCTCAAAAAAGCAAGATGGTTCCACATCACTTGGCAGATTCACGCACTTTCTGCTAGCGACCTCGCGGCTAATGGTGTCCTCGGCAGTCTCTTTGTAGCGCTGCAGAACTCGTAGCTCGCCCATCATCTTGGCTCTTTCGAGACGTAAGTCCTGGTGGTCGGACAGCAGGCGTTGGTACTGATCTTCCAGGCCCTTGGCCTTCCGCTTCCACATTTCCTCCGTCACGCTCCAGGGCTTTTGCATCCATCCATCCATGATATCAGGCATGTTGACGACGCACACGAAGTTCCTTGGGTAAAGCTGGGAAGATAGTTGTGTTGTCTGAAGCCTTCCGACGAAGCAGGAAGGAGCAAGCTCCTGCTGAGCGCAGCAGGCAGCAACAACAATTATAGCGGCCTGAATGAAGCCGATTCACCAAGCTGCCAACGCCAAGTCTATTAGCAGCAACGAGAAGAGTGCCAAACTCTAGTGCATCAAAGATAGCAAACATACCTTGGCGCTGTGTAGTGAAGAGCTATGTCACCGTCAGCTAAAGAAAGAACGAGGCATCACACAGATCAGGCCAATAAAAGCTCGTTGTTCAGCAGCAACTTGAGGCAAGAACAAGAAACTTAGTCACTTACTGCAACAGAGGCAGCGGGTAATCAAGAGCGTGTCGACAATCTGCCCAAAAAAAGAGATGTATGCAACCACGTCCAAACTTACCAACAGAACTGGAAATTGTCGTCGAAAATAGCAATTGGCTCTGAAGGCGAACGATTTGATAGGCTTCGCTCTTCAGATCAGAACTCAAGGAGGAGATTTCCAACGGGATATCTAATTACGAACTGCTGCGGATCCGTAACTTCACCGTTCCGTGGGCCATTATTCTTCATCATCGACATCGTCGAGATCAGGCATGACTCGACCCGCATGCACCTCATTAGCAGGATTAATATCCTCGTCTGCATCATCGCTGCTTTCCACGTCACTGTCGTCGCTGTCGTCAGCGAGAGGAGGAACTTCGCGCCAGGAGTGAACTTCTTTTCCTTCAGCAAGTTTCGTGTCTTGCTCCGTATTTTTCTTTTCGTCTTCAGCTTCGCTATCAGAAGATGACGAACCTTCCTCCAGCCACTCTTGGAACTTCTCTGCACGCGCTTTCTCTTCGTTCTTACTTTCACGATGCGTGTAGTCTGTGCCATCCCAGAATCCACACTCGAGTTTGCGTCCAGCAAAGAATCGTCCGTTCATAACCTCGACACAGCGAGCAGCACTACCACTAGAAGCGAACTTCACAACCACCACACCGTCCACGTGCTTGGCAAAGAGTGTGATCTTTGACACCTCACCGATTTTGGAACACTCATCATGAATGTCTTCTTGCAATTCCTTCTCGTATGCTTCATCTGTTAGCAATAAAGCCGCAGACTCGGTCAATTGTTTGTGCATCAACATAAGAAAAATTATCAAGTTACCTTCAATTTCAGCAGGGGTAAACATGTGCTTAATAACCACAATGCGCAGGCCAGCAGGTTCGCTGATTTCGCCTTCGTTCCAGGACAGTGCCTAAAAATTTAACCGGCGTCATACCTCGTGTTAGAGCAAACCTCACGCTAAAGTGTAAGTGACAACAATTTCATCTTACCTTTTCCTTCTCAAAGATTTTGATCTTGGCACGTGTATCAATTTTTTGTTTCTTCCGTTTAACAAACTCTCCCCCCTTTTGCTTAAATTCTGCCGGTGATACATCGATGGGCCACCTACAAGATTTTGCAGTAACAAATGACGAGCGTTAATTCATATGGCCAATGACATCATTCGTCTAGAATGATGAACGTACTCGGGTCGGATCTGTGACGTATGGAGGAGCTGCACGGCTAGCTCCACCGATGCCTCCTTCATGTAGCACACTGATCCGTCACCCTGCAGGCAACAGTATACGCACAACGACAATATTCTGTTAGCATGATTACCTCATGACGGATCCTGCAACCCATCATATCTCAAATAAAACTTACGTTTAGACCCCCACTCTCTTTGTTTTGGTAGAGCTTGATGCGGGGCTCACCAGTTGCAATATCCGACTGGATTACACCACATTTAGCAAAATGGTCGTGCACCTCTTGCACCGTGACGTCCAGTGGCAAGCCGTTCACATACACCCACGTATTCTTTTTGCTTCTCTTCCACTTGTCGTTCTTCTTCTTTTTCTTCTTCTTCTGCTTTTTAGCTTCAGCATTAGCATCCACGTCTGTTTGATCAACTGGCTTCGCTTCCGTCGCCACAGCTTCATTTTGGCCAGTCTTTTGTCCATCGTTATCATGATTGCTGCTGTCTTTTGCATTTTGTTGGCCAGATTCTTCTTTCTCTGCATTAGCTTCCACCAAAGCCTCTTGCAAAGATGCCAACTCGTCCTCAATTTTGTCTTCAGGCGTCACGTACGTCTTGGATTCGGCATCAAACACATACCGCTTGCCGTCTTCAGCTACTAGAGCGTCCGTCGATCTACACGCAACACGCAAGCGTCAATAAAACAGCAAAAAAAAGACAGAAAACCCACACAACAATATAAAATATATCCTACTCTTTCTCAAAAACTTGATGCTCCATAGGCACCTCGCTCGCCTGTTCTTGCAGCTCCGCCTCGCGGTCCAAATCGTTGTTGGCTTCTTGCAGAAACTCCTTCAACGACGGCACCTCACCTGTACACCACCGAAAGACAATAAACTATTAGTATAATATAATCTATTGCAACTTGCATTGCAATTGCACTGCCCACCAATGGGTTTCCAGCCGTCCAGCTCTTGGCTCCAGACGAGCGTCATGCCGTCCACTTCTCCGTCCACAAAGAGTTGCACGAGCTGCTGTGTCGTCACTGGCCCCGTCCTCGTCGCCTTTTCGCTGGGATCTGTCGGATTCTCTGCCATATAATACCAAACGGCCGTCCACACGCGACAATAGGCTGCGAAAGGCTCGACACTGGCTATCGCGGCCCATTCCGACAGGCGCTGGGTCCACACCAGCTGCTGAGGCTGCACGATCCCTTTGCGCAATAGCTTCTTGACGATTGGGGCAGGCACAGGACCCTTCTGCTGCCCTGTGACGGCGTCCAGGTACAGCCACAGCTCGGCAGACGTCGCCATCGTCGATGCTCCCGTTAATGGAGCTGCTCGTTGATTGAAGGATAGGAATTGGTTGAAATCAAAACTCGATTTCAGCGAATCAAATCGAGGGTTAAAAACGTTATCAGAGATGGCTACATTTGACGGGAGGAGCTCCAATACACCATTGCTCCCTTCCCCCTCTTACTTCACTTCGCTGTTTAATTTCCTCATGGCTGACACGAAGACGGTGACGTCTTATTCTAGCGAGGATCCTGGACGTGGCGACTTTGTGGAGGTTGGCTATGAACCGCTGGACAACCAGAGAGCTGTAGAGCTTGTGACACATCCGAGTGCTGGCGCCATCTCGACGTTCGTTGGCACCACGCGAGACAATTTCCAAGGTTACTGTATCGTTGCATTAGTTTGGAGGCTGTTGAAGAGTTGAACTGATGGTGTGTACTGTGGTAGGTAAGAAGGTGGTGCGACTCGAGTACGAGGGCTACACGCCGATGGCAGTGTCGGAGCTGCACAAAATCTGCATTGCCACCCGCGAGAAGTGGCAGGACGTTGTGGGGGTGGCGCTGTTCCATCGACTGGGGGTTGTCGAAGTGGCAGAAGCAAGTGTCGTCGTGGCTGTTAGCTCGCCACATCGCCGGGATGCGTTGGAGGCTTGTGCCTTTGCAATTGATACGCTCAAAGCCACGGTGCCCATTTGGAAAAGCGAACAGTATGAAGGCGATGCGAGGGTGTGGAAGGAGAATGTCGAATGGAAAGATGGAGCTGCTGCGCGGTCTTCGTGCTGCGGCAGTGAACGAGTCATGGTGCCTGTCGATGAAGGCAAATAATTCACCTTTTGAGCATGGACTTCTATGAATGCGCTCGGAAATCTATTGGTGCTCTCTAATTTTAGGGGCGTCGACAACGCTCGAGTTGGGATTATAGCGAAGGACTCGTCAGAAAATGGGAGCAGTAGGTGGCATCGAGCCTCGGCGACTGGCGCTGCGGTACAAGCCTCCGGGCATTATCGTCGAATACGTGTACCACAGCACAGCAGCGAGGCAGCTCTATCACCACGAAATTAACTTGAAGGCTGAACTGTCATCGCTTGGAACTAGCAGGTTCAACGTAAGTGTTTGAGTTTGTCGGTGCCAGCGAAGATCTTTATCGCAATGAACACATCGAAACTAATTTTTGATGATTGTTGCTAGGACGATCGGATTGACGAACTCGTTAGAGGCATTATCAACCAGCACGCAGACGTCATTGGTGACAGCAAAGTTCCGTCCGCACAGGTGGGTGGGTGGTCCTCCTGGCTGGTGTCAGCATCTCTTGAGGGTGGCTAAACAACTCATTTGACTTTGGTCCAGCTTGTCCGACTGGTACGAAAACTCGTTGATCATCAAAACGCAGCACAAGAACCTTTGTCATCAGCAGCTTCATTGGCACCAGTTCTACCACAGGCAGATTACAACCGCGTGTCCGAGACGCAGCTGAAGCAAGTGAAGCAGAAGATGGACCTGGTCTATGAGCAAAACATCGTCCGCCCCGATCAAGAAGGCTACCAATACGATAAAGAGGTCGAGTTCCAGCCAGCGACAGAAGCCTCCGATTGGGACTAGCAGTGGTAGTTTAGCACACACCAAGAATAACAGTCATAAAATAAACTGGATAATAGCAAATTACAGAGTAAAAGCAATCGATCGCGACTCGCCGCCAGCAGTCCACTCATCCCTCCCCTCTGCTGTCCATCGATCGCCATTTGGTCGCGCTTCGTCTCCAGGCTTTCCACGAGTCTGTGTCTCCGCGCTTACACGCCCTTCTTGCGCAGCTGGTGGAAGTGCACGAACTTGGATTTCCGCTTCTTAGTCTTCTTCTTGTCCTTCTTGGCCTTCTCCATGGATGCGTCGGCTTCCTGGTTCAGCAGAGCGGCCTCAGCCTCCGCGGGCGTCTGTTCCTTCACGACTCCAGTGATTTCGCTACTAGCCACGGGCACTGAGGCGCCCATGAGCTTCTTCAGACTTGCCACCGAGCTGCCCGCACCTATATTGAATGAAAATAATTGTTAGAGCATTGCAACGGCAGAAAAGAATAATGAAGCGTCCGTACCCTGTGCAGCGATGGCCTTCTTGAGGTTCTCCTGGATCTTGGCCTCCTGGATCGCCTGGTGCGGCACGCCGATGCGCTTGCGCAGCTCTGTGCGGAACTTTCGCTTGATCTTGGAGCGCAGACTCTTGGCCATCGTGTCGTCTGGGGCTGCTGGTGACGCTGGCTGCTGGTGGTGGTGACGGAGACTTCGATGGTGAGCGAAGAGCCAGCAAAGCCCAACGGCGTTGGTCCCAGTGGCCAATCAACCTTGTGGAGAACAGGATTGGCTGATATTGAGGGATAATGAATGAAATGATTGGACCTAAATAAATATCTGCGACGTGTGAGAATCGGCAAGCAATTATTGGCGCTTGGCAAGCAATTGACATTAGTAGGGTGAACAGCGCAAGCAATGTATACGATGAGCGTTGCTACAGGGCGCTAACGATGTAAGATTCAGTACATGTACTACAGAATGAGTATGCGGCCAGCTCGTTAAACCTACGTCCTGTAGTAAGAGATTAACGGCTGGTACTATCCATAGCATTACGGATAGGGGCAACAACATGTTGCTCGCTTGTTGAACAAACCAGCAGCACTACCGGTATTGTACATGTACATGTTATCTTCGCCAGTGTCACCTACATCAATGAGCTCTGCTCTCGGCCAAGCGGTTAAGCAGTCCCGTCACATGTACCACGAATACTATCCGGATACAGTCGTGATTCTGTCTTACAAAGGATTTATTTCAGTCACAACAGCGCCTCTGCCATCTGTATACCAAACACCACATTTACTATTGCAGGTCGTTTTGATGCAGCGTCTGATTAGATGCAAAAGCGCAGCGCTACTTCGACCAACGCAGTGCACAAGTTCAACACCAAAATTGTTTTCGCCGCAGAGTCGTTGCCAACCTCTTCGCCATGTTCTCGGTCGCTTCCCTCGCCCGCTGCGCCGCCTTCAGCACCAAATGCCACGTGCGCCGCCTCTCGTCCGCCTCACCGCTCGGCTGTTTCCCAGGCACCGAGATGCCGTTCGTGCCGGACGTGGTGTTCCGAGACCCGAAGGACAACGACCTTCTTCCCTGCTTCCGCAGTAAGGCGACGAATTAATTATCCCCTTAAAAATCTATGTGAATAATTATTAACTAAAGTACTGACACTTTACTTACTTTAGTTCTCAATGAAGAAGGAGACGTCGTTGACGGGGCCAAGGACCCGCAGCTCAGTCGGGATCTGTGCACACAAATCTACAGCCAAATGATCCGCTTGAACGTACGATGCTGGGAAAAGCTGCCCATGTTGCTTTTACTATTGGAGTTTATTGCTGACTTTGTTGCTGATGTTTGCAGACGATGGACAACATTTTCTACGATGCGCAACGTCAGGGACGCATTTCGTTCTACATGACGTCGTACGGCGAAGAAGCCATCTCGTTTGGCAGTGCATCGGCGCTGCGTCTTGGTGACATGGTGTTCGCGCAGTACCGTGAGCCTGGCGTGCTCATGTGGCGAGGATTCACGCTCCAGGACTTTGCCGACCAGTGTTTCAGCAACAAGGACGGACATGGCAAGGGCCGTCAGATGCCTGTGCACTACGGCTCCAAGAACCTCAACCACCAAACCATTTCGTCGCCTTTGGCCACGCAGCTCCCTCAGGTACGAATACAGTTGCAAGTTGCTATTGGTAGCAAACAGGGATATTTGGCCTCGATGCTGACACTTTTTATCTTTGTTGGTCGAATTTACAGGCTGCGGGAGCTGCTTACGCGTTCAAGTTGGCTAAGGAAGACCGCATCGCGGTCTGCTACTTCGGTGAGGGTGCTGCTAGCGAGGGTGACTTTCACGCTGCCTTGAACTTTGCAGCCACGAAGGACTGCCCCATTATGTTTTTCGTCCGGAACAACGGCTTTGCTATCAGTACGCCTACTGCCGAGCAGTTCCGCGGTGATGGCATTGCGTCTCGAGGCAGTGGCTATGGAATTCCCGTCATGCGCGTTGATGGCAATGACTTCCTGGCTGTGCACGAAGTCACTCGACGTGCTCGTGAGTTTATTTTGAAGGAGAACCGGCCCGTGCTCATCGAGGCGATGTCCTACCGCCAAGGTCACCACTCGACATCGGATGACTCCACGCAGTACCGTGCTGTGGCTGAAATCAAGCACTGGAAGCAGACCTGCGATCCGATTGACCGGACTAAGCGCTATCTGTTGGTAAGTAAACGCTGCATGTGGGTAGTGGTAATCCACTAGAAAGAAATTGAATGTAAGAGCCCTAACTTGTATGATTAATTTGTTTTTTATAGAACCGCGGGTGGCTCACGGAGGAGCAGGATCGCCACATGCAAGATAATGAACGAACAAATGTGCTGGCTGCACTGCAGCTAGCCGAAATGAAGGATCGGCCACCTCTTGAGACGATGTTCGAAGACGTGTATGACGTCAAGACGCCGCATCTGCTCGTACGTTTGGCTTATTTATTTATCATTTGGGTTTGCTCTGTTAGCGTGCGAAGAAATTCATTTGTATTGGCTGTGATGCATCAGGAGCAAGAGCGCGAGATGCTGGAGCACGTGGCAAAGTATCCTGAGTACTACACTGAAGAGTACTAGATCGTTTCAAGAGCAAACACGGCTTCGTAAGTACCGATCAATTCTTGCTTTATTCAACAAACGCACGCATGTTAGAACTGCTGTGGGTGCTCTTAACTTGATTTCAAGGCAATCGATACATTAGACAGGACCCAGTTTTACCGTGATGCATCCACTTGTTTCACGGCAGACTTTTGGTCGCATGGGCCAGGAAGAAAGCGACAAATCGGAAGCAAACTCATCAGATGCTGCTGCAATCCCTTGTTTGACGTCAATGTAGAGCGAGCGCAGTGCCATCTCCGCCAGTTCGTCTTCGTCCTCACCGGTTCGCTGTTTTTCTGAGTTACGATTATGCGGGGTCACAACGAAGCAGACATTTGGTTTGCCCGAACGAAACGCACTCAGCGCATCGTTCACAAGATCCTCACGATAGATTTCAGCTTCGAACACCCGACGACAGTGCTGGACGTGGACTGTGTGAGCTGCCACAGACTTCACCAGAGCAGCCTCTGCAGGTTGGTTTATTTTTCTTGGTTCGGGTACAGACTGCTGATCGTTTTCCTCAATGTTGTCAACCGTTGCGAGCTCTTGTTGGAGTGAAATGGAATTGTAGCCTTGCTTCGTGCCACAGCCATCACTGAGGCTAGAGCCAGGATCGGTTAGCTGTGTTTCGAGGGGTTTGAAACTCAAGTTTTGCCACATTTCTTCGATTCGAGAGACACCATTCCATTTGGGGAAAATGTCGTCAGGACCTGATGATTTACTTGACAGCGCGTTGAGTGACGACGATGAAGCAATCGTAGCAGTTTGCCTTTGTTCTGGAGATTGGGACTCGCGCTTGGTTTTGCTCACGATGGAGGGTGGTTCATGCTCCGCCAGCATTTCTTCCATCGCTGCAAGTTCATCCAGGTAATTGGGCCGCTTCGATACGATATCTTCCTGTTTGCTCGAGCTCTTCGTATGGGTACCAAGGCTTGAAGCAGGAAGGGTAGAAGTCGAATACGAAGTATTCAACGATGGTGAAACTTCAGGCTCGTGATGAAGAGAGGGAAGCTTGCGAAGAGGAATCAAAAGCAGCTCAGCTTGCTCGTTTTTCATCTTGGAATGGATCATTTTCCTGCGATGCCCTGCTATGGTGTTTGAAGTGGCTGTTGCTTTCGGCACTTCCACCGTCACTATCCATTGCTGACGGAGCGAGTGATATCGCTTGAGGCATGCGCTACAGAGTGGTTGTGGTTCGTAGAACTGGCTGCGATCACGTTTTGGAAGACGATGTTGCAAGTGAAATGCCAACGCAGAATGGAAATTTGCAAAGCCACCCGCAAGGCTCATATCCTGCTGTTGAACAAAGTCATCGTAAAACTCGCAACTTCGCACCATCTTTTTCGTGAGATAACCGCACGGTTCCTTGTTATCGTCGAAATCTTCGTCAATTTGCTGGTTAGTACACTCCATGGATTTTTTGCCAGCGGTATTAGTGGCACAATAGCGTCCGGCACATCGCCACTTTTTCCACTGTGGAGTAGGAACGATCCCAGCTTCGAATCGAGTTGGTGCCGATTGCGTTCGGGACAGACCTCTGGGAATCTTTTTGGATAGCGAAGACGCGCAGAAAACTGGTGCTGTTGCAGCAGATGCAGGACGAATTGATGCAAGCGTGAATGCTTTTACTTGTAGCAACCACCACGTACCAGAAGTATCTTGTAGCAGATCTACTACCAGTTCGTTAAACCGAACTCGTAGAGCCCTTTCCAATGGCATTGCACACATTGAAGCTAACAGTCGAGGCTGAAACCAAGCTTGGTCAATAGTGCACTTCACAAGCTGACAGCTTGCACTGCTTGAATTTGTGATTGCCGTTGAGGATGAATCCGAACTAACACAGGCGTCTCCACCTGAAATGATCCAGACTGTTGATGATTTTTTATCCCTCTTGCGTGAAGCACAACGTGCGATCCAAGCTTTTCGCTCAGCTGAAGCGGTCATAGTTGAGGGAGCTGTGAACGCATTAACAGTACTTGTCGCCCCCTTAAACGGAATGTACTTCTGAATGGCAAGCAAGTCGCTTTCGTACTCGGTGATCACGTCGTCGGTATGATTGGAGTCAACCCAAAGCGCATCCATCGCCGTCTCGACTTCTTGGCGAGAACGCAAAAGTTGTAGCTCGTTATTTCGCGATTCAAAGTTCTCGGCACATTTTCTCAGTGCACAAATCTCAGCTGATGAGTTCGATACGATATCAAGTAGTGCGTTGCGATGTTCTCGCCAACTACTTGCTCGTAAATACACGCGGCAATGCAATACAATCGATGCGAAGTCCCCGTTTGCTTCAATCACTTGTTGCTGCTCTTGGCTCTGCTCCTGGCAAAACAAGAGAGCGACACCGAGACGGCTTCCCTTTCGTTGACGGCGTACGGGAACACGAAGTAGAATTGGTGCAACAAGGACAGGAAAGCCAACCAGCTCAGCTGAAACAATACCTTCTGATGATGATGCACCGTCGTTGCTAGTTGTTTCTGGAGACGATTTCTGGAGTAAATGACGCACAAGCTGTTGAAAGAAGGCAAGTCCAGGACGCCACGACGGTTGATGCACGTATTGAAAGGCGGAATAATTGGCGTCCTCCGCGAGTGCTTGATGTCGTCGATTTTGTGACTCTTGAAGAGCTAGTTTATCAGCCGCAGTGTGCACTAACGATAATGGTGGCAGCTTAGCACGCTCAACCTACACACCGCTTGTGCAATTAGATCTCTAACCCACAGCTGAAGCCACGAAGTTACTTAAAGTATAAAATTCTCACCTTCTTCAGAGCGACATCTTTGAGGGAACTAGCTGCTGTATGCTGTTGTGCATGCTCCGGTCGTTGATTTCGTTGTGCCCGACGTCCACCACCGTGCTTCTTTTTCTTGTCGAGTTTTCGCAACAACTTCTCGGGTTTATCGTCGTGCAGATCCTTGAGCCACACTCGATAAGCGTCCTTAATCTCCTCACTCTGGAGCTTAGCACTCAATCTAGTCGCCGTCGCCATGAAGAATGGAGTCCTATACTTCATGTACTGGTCCCGTTGTGGTCTTGAGTACTTACACTCTATTTATACAACTGCGGAATGTAATGCAAACCGAACCGAACGTTCATATTTGATGAGAGCATTCGGAGGTCAAGGAGGTAATCTACCACTGCGAGTCCAGCACGCTAGTGCTAGCTCCTTACAGCTGCCAGCCGTAGTTGTCAATCTGGAACTGCGTGAGCGACGTGATCACTTCGTCAGCTTCGCCGAACAGCTCAGCTCTCTGCGCTTCCTCCGTGTGGATGCGCACATCGGGGATAGCAATGCTGTGCATCCCCGCAGCATTAGCAGCAGTGTAGCCGTTCACCGAGTCTTCAAACACAATGCAGTGAGGCGGTTTGTCGCCATCCTCTCCCTCCTTCAAACCAAAGAGACGCTGGCCAGCAGTGCGGAAAATATCGGGCGCCGGCTTGCCGCGCTTCACAGCCGGATCGTCGCCGCACACGATGGTCGAGAAGAACGAGAAGAGCTTGGGGTGGTGCTTGATCTTGGCCTCCACGACGCTCTTGCTGTTGGACGTGGCCAGTGCGATGGGGATGCCGCGCGCGTGCAGCGCGCTCAGCGCCTCCACGCCGCCCGGGAGTTCCTCGACGCGGCCCGACATGTCGCGCATGCTCTTCTCCCACTGCTTGAACAGCTCGTCCGGAGTGATGGTCTCCTCGCTGAGACCGGCGGCGGCGATGGCCATGCGCGTCCACTCGACGGCAGGGCGGCCCAAGATAGTCTTGTGCATTGCCATGGTGAACTCCTTGCCGAACTGACGCACGACGCCGTCGATGGCGAGGCGGCTCAGCTCCTCCGTGTCCAGCAGCGTACCGTCCATGTCGAAGATAGCGCCGTGCACCTTTGGCTTCAGTAGTGCAGAGCTCGCATTGGTCATAGTGATGTTGACTTATGTGTGTTTCTCGTGGCGGCAATAGGTAGAGTGCCGTCAAGGCCAGATTGCCGTTTCTGAAGATGACCACCAGCAGGTGTTTATGTGTTTTTAGGCTGTTTGATAGTGATAGTCTCGATTACGTCCGCCTACAAAAACCAAGTCTAGTGTATTGTAATGATTCGAACGTTGTAGCCATATTTTGATGTAGCCATTTTGGTGCGCGGTTCGATTCGCTTACTCAAGCTCGTCGTTAGCGACCTCCTTCTGCTCGTCCTCTCGGTCTTCTCCGTTGTAAATGTGCTCGGCCATCTGCCAGATCTGCAGAATGTTGTCCTCAGCAACGGAGGCCACCACCCACGGCTCGTTCGGATGCCATGAAAAGTCCAAGACCTTGGAAGTGTGCCCCGCGTGGATGAACATCAGCTCTGGAGGGCCGTCTTTGCCGTCTTCTACTGTTTGCTCTTCTCCGATCTATTTCAACGTGACAAGCATCAGCCACAACAAGTTATCATATCACAATTCAATAAAACTTAGGTCTTACCTCGGTGAGGTCCCAAATGTGCAGGCGACGATCAGCGGAGCAGGAGCCGAGGATTCCATCATGGTGCGGCGACCATTGGATCTGGTAGATCTCATCGTAGTGGCCCTCCAACGAATGCAGCTTGGTCTTCAGGTTGCGCATATCCCACAAATTAATTAGCTTATCCGACGAACCCGTGGCAAGGAGGTACTCGCTAGACGGACTAAAGGCCAGACAGTTCACTTCAGCCGCGTGGGCGTTCACGGTCGCCGCTGGCTTGTCGTAACTCTCAGACCGCGTATCCCAACTGCAACCGTCAAAGCAGAAACACTGTTGGTACAGATAAAGCACTCTCCACCATCTAAGCAACCTTACATGAGCAACTTCTTGTCGTCACCAACGGATCCGAAGATTTTCGGGTGATGTCTGTGCCACGCTACATCCTCAATCACATCACTGTGCCCGCTGTACTTGTGCAGCGGCTGCACAGTCTTGCCAGCGTTGCGGATATCCCATTCGCAGATGATAGCGTCGTCCGAGCCGGAGATGAGGTGGAAAGGTTGGTGCGGGTCCCAGCACAGACCGTAACCTTCCTTGGTGTGGCCCAGCAGATGGAAGTCCGGTTCAGAGCTTGAGTCCTCGGGCTCTGACGACCGCTTCGAGATGTCGAACATGTGCACCTCCGCATGAGGGGTCTTGGTGGCTACAATGAGCTCATCGGACGGCATGCAACGCGCTCGGTTCACTTCACCTTGGTGGTTGCAGCGAAAGTGTTTGTCTTTTTCGATCTTGCACTTGGCTGCATTGTTATAGCCCCCCAGCTCTGCTCAACATGCAGCAAGGCAGATTAGAAGCACAAACTCCTAAC
The DNA here is from genome assembly GCA_001314375.1 of Phytophthora podocarpi. Lineage (NCBI taxonomy): Eukaryota > Oomycota > Peronosporomycetes > Peronosporales > Peronosporaceae > Phytophthora > Phytophthora podocarpi. The sequence continues at coordinate 65,469 of LGSN01000129.1, read as the reverse complement.
GCTGCAAGCTATTTCTTTTATTTCACCTTGTCGTTCATCGTCGAATTCACGCGCGTTGCTTATCGTGTCGAGCGGCAGCGATATCTTTGCCTTTAGCAGCTGATCTTGTTCAGCCCCCGACGTATTCGTGCCCAGCAGCAGCTCATGCTCGGAGAAATCCCCCCTATCTGGCAGTCTGTTGATGCACCAACAACGTCATTCCCAACTCAACCAACAACCCCTGACAATTTCAATGCAAAGGGCGACGCACCGGGTGAGCCACTGCACAGTGAGCGAGGGCCAATCGAGCGACTCGGTCACCACGAGGTCGTACAAGAAGGGCGTGTTCTTTTTCCAGGTCTTGTACTCGTCGCTGTCGAGCCTCGTATCCGGCGTGGCTTCTTCGTCCTGTGCAGCAGCGTCCTCCGTATCGGCGGTGAGATCCTGTATCTCCTGCTCCATTGGTGTGGGGGCGGGGGTGTCGGCCATCTTGGGTGAAGAGGAGGCGGGCGAGCAGGGCATGCTGTTTGAGTGGCTACGGGATATGCAGGACACGGCGTTTCGTTGGCTGATGAGACTTTGATGATTGGCAATTCGTTGTTTGTTGTGCACGGTGCAATGCACCTGACGGGGCTGCAATAATGATGTAGCGGTCCTGCCATCACGAACAAACTTTTGGTCTAGTACATTCAATTATACTAAAGGAACCGCAGAAGGCGGCTGCATTCCATCAAAGCAAAGCACATAGCGTGGTCTTTCAAGAGCTCTACGTGGTTGGTTTATTCGAGCTCGTCTTCGGCAACCTCCGCCTGCTCAGTCTCTTCGTCTTCCTCGTTGTAAATGTTCTCGGCCATTTGCCAGATCTGCAGGACATTGTCCTCCGCCACCGAGGCCACCACCCACGGGTCGTTCGGGTTCCACGAGAAGTCCGAAATCTTGGAAGTGTGGCCGCCGTGGATGAACAGCAGCTCCGGTGGGCCGTCCTCAGCGTCTTCAGGCGATTGCTCGTCACCAATCTGTTTGGAAATATCGATACCAGTCAGTGAAGAGCCCAAACAGGAGGGTCGATAAACAGTTGAGAGCGCTTACCTTGCTGAGGTCCCAAACGTGCATGCGGCGGTCAGCCGAGCAGGAGCCCAGAATAGTCTCGTTGTGGGGAGACCACTGGATCTGGTAGACTTCATCGTTGTGACCCTCAAACGAGTGCAGTTTGGCCTTCATGTTACGCATATCCCAGAGGTTCACGTGCTTGTCGGCCGAGCCCGTAGCGACCAGGTACTCGCTGAATGGGCTGAAGGCCAAGCAGTTGACCTCAGCAGTGTGAGCGTACACAGTCGTCGCCGGCTTGTCGTAGCTCTCTGAGCGCATATCCCAGCTTCAATCACCAACGAAGACATTCATCATCAGTAAACGCACTCAACATCTTCCTCATTAGATGCATGCCAACTTACATGAGCAGCTTCTTGTCATCACCGACAGAGCCAAAAATCTTGGTGTGGTGCATGTGCCACGCCACATCTTCAATCACATCACTGTGACCGCTGTACTTGTGCAGCGGCTGCACAGTCTTGCCAGCGTTGCGAATATCCCACTCACAAATGATGGCGTCGTCCGAGCCGGAGATGAGGTGGAAAGGTTGGTGCGGGTCCCAGCACAGACCGTAACCTTCCTTGGTGTGGCCCAGCAGACGGAAATCCGGGTCAGAACCCGAGTTCTCCTCGGGCTGCGACGGCCGCTTCGAGATGTCGAACACGTGCACCTCCGCGTGGGGGGTCTTGGTGGCCACGATAAGCTCATCGGACGGCATGAAACGTGCACGGTTCACCTCGCCGTCGTGGTTGATGCGAATCTTAATGTCCACCTTGCCCGAGACGCCTCCAAAGCCGCCTAGCTCCTGGCTCTCCTCGTCGTACTTGCGGGCGTCGATCTCCGTGTCCTCCAGAGGCAGACGGACCTCCGCCACCATCAGGTGGTTTTGCTCCGCGCCTGAAGTGTGCGTTCCGAGCAGCAGCTTGTGCACAGAGAAGTCGTCTCCCGCCGAGCTGTCAAAACAGCAAAACCATCAGAACTCCATCAATTCTTGGCCAAGTTTCCTCATAAAACTATGTAATTGTTGCAAATAGAAGGTAGGGATAGTGACGTACGTATGGGAGTTGGGCAGCCACTGCACACTGAGCGAGGGCCACTCGAGAGCGTGGGTCATCACCAGGTCGTACAGGAATGGCGTGTTCTTCTTCCAGATCTTGTATTCCTCGTTAATGAGCTTCTCCTGCATGGCAGCATCGTTGGCGGCCGCAACATCCACTGCGACAGCAGGAGCAGCAGCCGCGGGCGCTGGCGTTGTCTCGATGTGCACTGTAGCGTCGGCCATATTGGATAAGGCGGGAAGAGATCGGAATGGCGGGCAATTTGGCTGATGTTTTGAGGACGCAAATGAACAATTTTCATTGGTTGATATTGCGTAGTGCATTAAACCGATAAGTTACGTTGTTCTAGGGTTTGACACCTTCAGATCCGACTCAAGATGAAACGGAGTAAGTGAAGCTTTAGTACTCTACATGTAGCGTGATAGAATCGGAGGGCGTTGATGTTTGTGTGGTTGGTTGTATGTGGTGGTTACAGACGTTCAGTTGATTGTGGCGGGGTCGCTGCTGCTGTTGGCGCTCGTGGGGGTCATTGTGGCTTCGGCTGTGTACTCGACGCCATGGGGACTCTTTGTCCGTACGTGCACAGTGGATATCTACCTACGTGCACGTGTGTACTTAAATGTATGGTATGGATGTCTCTCTCTCTGATCGTGTTGTGGCTGTTGTTAGTGTTTCCGTACGTGTTGTTGCCAATGACAGCAGCGATTTTCTCAACTTTGGCAGGAGGGGATGACCTCAGGTGGGTACGGGCTGTATGGAAATTGTGGTAGACTGTAGTGAAATTGTGTTCTTCCTGTGTCCATCCATCCAGCGTCTGGACGAGTTTTGGCTGCTTCTTCGAGGCTTTCTTGTGGGTCGCTGCGTTCGCCATCCCCTCCATTCTGTTTCGAGTCGATGCGGTAGGCTGTCATTTTTGCATGGTGGGTTTACATTTAGAATGTGACGGTCAATGTCTGTGCTTGTGTACGAGCAGATCAACGGTTCTCAATTGAGCTGGCTGATGATGTCTGACGTACTGGTGTTTGCGTCCTTCATGAGCTTGACATTGACCAACTCGGACTGAGAAAAAGTCTCAGCTCCACTGAATGCAAGCGGGATAAGCGATGTGTGTTTTTGCGCTACTCGTTGCAGTTACTCAAACAGGATCTCGATTGTACATTTAACTCATGTGTATGCTTCTTCCCTCCATACGGTCAGCTGCTACCATGATACTGCCTTTCTTCACCATTGATTGCAGCCAGCGGCGACTGCGCATGGAGGAACATTTACTTCGAGTACATCTGAAGAAGTTCGGTCGACAGATCATCAGACAAGTCAAATCAAACAAACAGCGAGACCCTGCTTGTCTGTCTTACTTGTTAAACCGAGCTGAAAGAGCAGTGGGCGGTGCCGTGCGCAGCCTTCAACGATGCAGGCAGTTCATGCACCCCGACAATTACGCTTCGGTAACGCGCTTACGAATGGCTTCAGGCCTGTCTCGATGGAGATCGTCGCATCAGTTTTTCCAATCAGATCGTTACCGGCTCCGTTGCAATGTGCTTCTGGGTATTGTTGCTGTCAAGCGCAAAAGGTTGGCTCGATACTGCCATGACGTGACCACCTTCTCAACGAAGTTACAACCCGAAATACGACCTCGGCGGAGGTGGAGGTTCGGCACGGCTGATTCATCCAGTTTAGTGGTGTGTCCTGTCGGACTTGAGCCGTCCTGCTTGTGCAGGTAGCTCATGCCTTGACCATTGTAGACACCTCTCGCGACTGCAGCGGCTCATAAGTGATCTTATCACGGGGTTGGAGCGTTGCGATTGGTCGCTGAAGTTGAAGTCGACCAGTGTGAACTAGCCAATCAGACGCGGAGAGACACGTGACCAAAAGGTCGTACATGTACAGTGGGTACAGAAAGTCTAGCTCGTCGACACAAATCCTCAAAAAAATTGGTGACCTACAAATCAAACCAATGAAAGGCTGGTATTGGCAGAAAGCTCTGCTTTCAACGAATTAGATGCCGTCTTCAGTTTCGCAAAAGGATTATTTAGTACGAAGTTATTTGACCAAATATCCACCATGACCCAAAACTAGTGCCCAAAATGTCTACGTCCGCCACCAGTCACTTGAGGTTTCGTCATCGGGAAGACCAGGTATGCCGCTGTTAAGCGTGCTACAGCTACTCAGGTAACATCTAACAGTCGAATGCTTGACTTAGGACGGAACACTCGCGCCAACTGCGCGACCTCTGTGTGGAGAAGCGTCAGACAGGGTTGACCTTTTAAACTATAGCCGACCAGCTCAAAATGCACGTGTCTAGCATCAAGACCATTATCGCCAACGCAAAGCGAAACGGCCACACCCACTCCAGGCTACGTTTGGGTCGTCCTCGCAAGACTAGCGCCCGTGAAGACCGCCAGATCGTGCGAGAGGCAAAAAAAAATAGAGGCGACTTAGTGCCGAGAAGCTTGCCACCATGGTCAAAGAAGACCACGGCGTCACTATTTCTAAGCAGACTGTGCACAAAGGCATCAAAGAAGAAGACTTTAACGGACGCTCTGCGCGTAAGGGACCATGACTTAGCAAGAAAAACATCTAGGCGCTTGGTGTGCTCAGAAACCATGTTGAAGTACACGGACAAAGACTGGGAGAAAGTTATCTGCAGAGACGAGTCATCTGTGTGGCCTGTGGGAGCTGCTGGTCGTGTCTTTGTGTGGCGTAGACCCGGAATAGTTCAAGAAAGAGTGTTTGGTGCCCACATTCAAATCTGGGAGGGAGACACTAATAGTTTGGGGGTGCATCACGTACGAGGGCGTCGGAGCCCTTCATTTGGTTAAGTCCAGTGTTCCTGGCGCTTACTACAATACGATTCTAGAAAAGAATCTACATGCTACTATCTCAGTCATGGGTATTAGGGAGGACTATAAGTTCGAGCAGGACGTCGCTCCTGCTCATCGCTCGAACCTCGTCAAAAACTACACCAAAGAAAAAAAAGTGGGGCTACTTCAGCACCCTGCTCAAAGCCCAGATCTCAATCCTATTGAGAATCTCTGGGCTTATGTGAAGCAGGAGCTACACAGGTCTCCTGCATCAAGTCTTGAGGACCTGACGTTGACAATTCAAGCTATTTGACACGATATTGACCCGGTCATGGTTCAAAACGAATCGAAATCGATGCCGAAACGACTGCAACAGGTCAAAGACAATCGTGGCGGTCACACAAAGTACTAGGAGTGCTAGCATGTNTAACTTCGTACTAAATAATCCTTTTGCGAAACTGAAGACGGCATCTAATTCGTTGAAAGCAGAGCTTTCTGCCAATACCAGCCTTTCATTGGTTTGATTTGTAGGTCACCAATTTTTTTGAGGATTTGTGTCGACGAGCTGCTTGGACGTAGACTTTCTGTACCCACTGTACTGTAACATTTATTTGAGGTACGTCCTGAAAAAGTTAGGAAGTTTCCAACAAAAGAGGCATTGCTATTGTTCGAAGAGAGCTTCAAGGATCATCCGAAAGTGGCCTGAATGAAGGTGTTTTAGGCGAAACCTTCGCTGCCTCACACCTATGGTAGGCGAACACTATGAGTAAGCGCATAGGCCCCTACCACTAGAGTCAATGCCGAAAGCCGGGGGCTACCTTGTTGGCTAGAATTCTCGTTAATACACGAGCAATGGACTCGAACGCAACCCGCGGTAACAAGAAAGCACCTGATACTATGTAAGAAATCGTGAACCCGCTTCTGATTGGCTGGTCGACTTCAACATCATTGACCAATCGTACGCTCTGAATACGGACGTCCAATTGGCAGGCACAAATTCCACACAAAACGCAGCTCAAACTAAGATCAAAGTCCGCGGCTCCCTACAACAACAACACACTTGCAGTATCCAGGCTTTGCATGCTCTCGCGTTCGTCGGCCTTGCTAATACGAGTGCGGCCGCCAATTGCCAATCGAGAGCTGCAGGTCGCCGAAAATTTCAGTGCTCAAAGCTGTCAACAGTAAACGGTTGGAGCAGGGACCGGCCGAGGCCAGTATCAACGAGAACCTCATGAAGGGTCAAGTCCTGGCGGACGACATGGTCTCGTGGACGCCACTAAACGGGGTGGATCGTCCACCTCATCCCTTGCCGAAGCGCAGGGCAGGACGATGGTTGCGTCATTGACCAAGTCCCCTGGACGCACTGTTATTGCTCCTGTCAAGCGCACAAGGGTTAGATCGACACCAGGTGGGCAACACGACCAACGTGTAACTGCAGCGTTAGCGTTAGCGTCTGCGGTCAGTTGGTTCGGTGGTGAGCCGATTATTGCGCGCAGCAGGACGCCGAATCGGCCCAGGGCATTTGACGAGAGCGGTCTCTGACTCGTCGTTCGGCCCACGGTCTGCCACGTCCGTCACGTCAAGTTTAACTTACGCTGCCGGCGGAGATCGCGCCACGAACGAAGCAGCTCGCATCAAATTTTCCTTGGTCTTGGGGGAGCACGGAAGCGCCGGAACGGGCCAAGCAAGTTGTAACGGAGCCGGTAACGACCTGATAGAGAAAAACGGATGCGACGGTCTCCATCGAGGCAGGCCCGACTGAAGCCATTCGTAAGCGCGTTGCCGAATAGTGTTTGTCGGGGTGCATGAACTGCCTGCAGCGTTGAAGGCTGCGCATGGCACCGCGCACTGCTCTTGCGGCCCGGCCGAGCAAGCAAGAGGGGGCAGGGTCCTGCCTCCAACTAGACGAGCCAGCAAGCAGGTGTCAAGCAAGACTCGAGCAAACCCACCATTTGGCTGCGAGTAGACAGGCCGACTGGATATGGCAGTTCAGCTTGGCAGTTTTGGCTAGCAACTCAACTTTCCGGGTGTGCAATGCGCACGACGCCACGCTGCTTCGCGTTGCACATGGTCAGTCTGACGCAATGGCATTGCAAGTTGCAACGCAAGACGGCCAAGGCGACCAAGACGTTGATGCACGCCGCTGCAGTCATTGCGAAGGGGGCATTGAAGGCCTAGATGAACGCAGCTGTGAGGGCATATCAGGCCGCGGGCAATGAATTTCACTATGAAAGGATGTGTTTGCCTGATTTTCGAGGTCACATGAACAGCAACAACCAAAAGCGGCCCTGAGAAAAAGTATCCTTTTCGTTGAGGCTCTGACAAAGGATGGCACTATTGATATTACTTTGCTTATGCAGCTTTCCTCTTTCTTCGTACTCAAGGCGTGAAGCGTTTGTCGGCGTCCGATGTCGATGCAGCCCGTACACAGAAAACAAATTACATGTACTGCCGAAAGTTTGGCTACCCGTACGCTAAACCTCGGAAACCAGCCAGCGTACATTCCGACGAAAGATTGAGTCTGATGAATTGTTGGTTGAATCATGATTCATCAATCGGTGGGTTGGTAGAATCCAAGGCATCAACAACGTACATGTACCATTTATTGTCATGATGAAATGTCTAACGCTCGCAAATTGCAAGCAAGTTGCAATGCCTAGCGCCGTCAACTTCCAGGGGTGCGCTCAGCAGCAGCATATATATCTTCGAGACGACTGTCGGCCACACTTCGACTGCCCGGAAACATTGGAATGTCGTAGGGCAGTCTACATGTAGGATGTCGACCTCCAAACTCGCGGGCTGTTGGTAGCGTTTCGTACCAATCTCTCAGTGCATTTCAACTGCGAGCTGCAGTATCGGACCTCGAGCGGAGACCAGTACCATCGTTTGGCAATTCGTTATTTAGACAGCGCGTTTGTATGCGTCGCGGCGTTGTTGGCATCCGGAGTATTGATGTCTGGTCGTGAAATGATGGTGACGAAGATCCGCCAGTGGCCTTTCGCGCCGTCCGGTCGGCCGTCCGTTTCACGCGCGCTGATCCCGTCGGCAGCTGCTGCTCGTGGTGGAGTTTGCCGGGCTCAAGCCTTTCATTCTCGAAAACGCCTCAGACCCAGCAGCAACAGCCCGAAATCCTCTTCTCTTCCACCGAGTCCAAGCAACGATGAGCGACTCAGACCTGAGCACCAGCTGCCGCGCAGCCGACATCACCGTGGGCACCGCCGGCAAGGTCGGCGAGGGCGTCAACTCGTACTTCGTGTACAAGGTCGCGTCGGCCGAGGACGTGGTGGTGGAGCGTCGCTACTCGGACTTCCTGTGGCTGCACCACCAGCTGTCCAAGCAGTGCGCGGGCTACGTGATCCCGCCGCTGCCGGCCAAGGTTGTAGGCCTGCTGCAGGGCCCCGAGTTCCTCGAGCACCGCCGCGCCGGTCTCGAGCGCTTCCTGCGCAAGGTGGTGAACCACGACGAGCTCCGGAACTCCAACTACTTCCGCAGCTTCCTGGAGTGCTCCATCGTGGAGCTCACGGCACTCAAGGCCGAGGCACAGCGCGCCAACTCGCTCAACGCTACGTCCTTGTCGTCCGTCGTGCAGCGCACGCAGCTGCTCAACAACTGGTGGGGCAAGACGTACCAGCGCATGGTGGAGAACGACGCGCTCAACCTCTTCGGCTCGCGCAACAACGGCGAGGACGGAGAGATGAACAGCGGCGTCATCGAGGACGCGGAGTTCACCAAGGTCGCCAAGTACGTGTCCAAGCTGCACGCGCAGATCCAGTCGCTCAAGAGCAAGGCGCGCGCAGCCAGCCAACAGAACAAACTGGCGGCCGGCGCCCACTGCGACCTCATCGAGTGTCTCAACTGGGTGGCCGACGCCGAGGAGGAGAACACCGAGATGCCTACGTCCTACTACAGCGCGCTGCTGGCCATGCTGGACACGCGCGCCCGCCAAATGGACGCCGAGCTCCAGGCCTTCTCCACCAGCGTCGACGACATCGCCCGCTGGATCAAGGCGGTACAGAACGCCCTGGATGTTCGCGAGGACCGTCGGTACCTGTACCAGGCGCAGCTCGCGGCACACCGCAAGGCGGTGAACGGCGACGGTCCGGACTCGCCGTCGGCCACACGGCTCAGCAATGAGCTTGTTGCTGCCAAGGACGAGTTTGAGCGCGTGCACTCGCGTGTGATGCGCGAGGTGGCGCGCTTCCGTGGCCAGAAGGCGGTGGAGCTCAAGAAGCTGTTCTTGGAGTTCGCCCAGTTGCAGCTGCGCAACTCGAAGGAGCTGGAGAAGATCGTGGCGCAGAGCATCACCGAGCTGGAGACGCCGCTGCCAGCCAAGCTCCTGTACGCCGCACAAACTCCGGCTTCCTGCTCAAGTATGTTCGAGTCACGCAACTCATTCGGACTGGACAAGAACGACGTGATTGGCGCCACCAAGTCCACGGCCTCCACCCAGTCCCCCACCGGCAGCAGCAGCGCCGAGGCCACGTCGAAGCCTGGCACAGCTGTCACCGCGGAAACCTACTCGGACGTCCATATTTAAGTCGTCAGGACCCGAGACCACTCAGAAGGACGTGCGGCAGAGCCAAGGACGCGTGCTGCGATGCCGTGCCGTGCTTCTCTGTATATTGTGCACATATTCGTGTCGTGTTTTAGCTAGCATCTAGCTGCTAGTTCAGAGACTCAGTGACGAGGCAGGCGCATTTTAAAGGTGCGTGGCATACTGCCGCGCAGCGCGCCGACTACCGTGAATTCCTCGTCGCTGCAGCGCTGTACATACCGGTAATTGAAATACCAAGCCTATCAATTTGATCGATCACAACCAGTCGTTTGTTTGAACGGTTCATGAGTTGCCTGCGTGCATTTCATGGCGTGGCAGCGTTTACGATGGTCCGGCTTGCGGTGGTGAGGCGTGTCGTCGGACTGATTCGGTGTCACCGAACCACTCGTCAAACGCGACGCGGCAGTGTGCGTCCTGTCCTCGCTCCAGAATCCTGGATAAGACACAGTTCAACGCAGGGTCGGAACATGGCGACAACATAGCGGCGAGCGCTGACGTCAGATGTGCATCCCACTTTCGCGCGCATTTCAAACACGGAGTTAATCGCCACCTTGCAACGCGACGTTGTGCCTGACACCTCGTTCGCAGGGCAGCGCTAATGGGGGCGCTACACACGTCATGATGCACTGCATGCAGGTTAAGCTTCCCAAAGTATCCAGTGCTCACCGCCGAGAGTTTCCTACCCACAGTGGACAGGAGACGCTCGTGGACTCCACACCCGTGCGTCACCGATTGAATTGAAGCACAAACAATGTACGCGGCAGACCTAGAAGAATCGGATATGAAAGACAAGTGTGTTGACACCAAAAGTTTTGATTCGAAATTGAGAAAACAGGGTATCGATGTCGCAAATATGAAACGAATCACAGACACACGTAGATTCTACTGTAGCTATCTCTAAATGCACGTTGTGGCCGTGACGCTACAAGTCCTGGGATACCAGTAGCAAAAAAATAATATCTTAGACAACATTAAGGCTCCTGGCACTGCGTTAATCTCTAAAAATTATGTTCTTTGCTGCCGTTCACGTACTGATGTGGCCAATATGGTGTCGGCTGAGATGGCTGCTACAAGAAGAGGTGCAAGTCCCAGGGACAATCGGGCCCGCAGTACTAAAGGAGGTAGATCTGTCTTTGGTGAAGGAGGCCACCGCATCGCGGTGGAATTCAACGACGTTGAGGGACCCCAGCTCGTGTGAATCGCAGTCATCCTTGGTGTCGCGTCCATCCGTCCCAGTTGAGCTGACCACGTAGCCTTTGTCTACAAAGGCAGAGACAACAACACGGGTGTGTGTGAATCATCTGCATTTCTTGATATTGATGGTTTGTCGATCACCGCTCGAGACCAGTCTCCGAGCAGGCGACTTTGTAAGCGTTCTCTTTCTTACACAACTCGAAAAATGGGACTGTAAGAGATGCAGATTTCTGCTCACCAAGAGGATCGCAAGCCACTTGAGCCGAGTTTCCTGACAGCACGCCTTTCTCCCGCAGTATGTTCGCGAGCGTGGGGAAGTAGATCGTCCGAATGCTAAATTGCAGCAGAAGAATCACAGAGCGAGGGAGATGAAGGTAAGCATCATCATACGAGTGTGTATCGGAGTCTTGGAACGTACTATTTGAGACTGATGTCCAGGAGATTGGCGGTGAGCGGCACCAAAAGCAGGTACAGCCAATACACGGGGCTGGTATTCACCAACAAAAACCAGTAAGTATTCAAGCACACGCATGCCAGCAACTTTGAGAACAGATACAAACCTTGAGAGCAACCGAAGCGATACACCGTACAGATCCCGTCCGAGAGCGCCCATGAAGGGGAATGCGAGCAAGAAGAAGAAGAATAGCCACAGGCTGAACGCCAAGACGAGGCGGTTAAATTTCGTCCATGACAAGGTCTCCAAGATGACTTTCAGGTTGGCGGACATCAATAGTACGGAGTAGATGACACTGCCTTGCAGATAGAGCCCCGCGCTCAATCCACTGATATTGATTGTGCCGTACAAGGCCAGCATGAAGCAGATGAACGCCTGAATGATGGCATTGATGAGCCACGTTGAAAAGCGCTTCATATTGATTCCGTCGTTCTTTTGCCCTGGAAGATACAGCGCTGGGTTGCGGAGAACTTGGTCTGGGGTGACATCTTCATCATAAATGCCGATCGCGATGATTGGCAACGCCAGGAAGAAGTTCCATCCAGCCATGACAAAACTCTCGAATACACTCGTGCCGGACTGCCCATTGTAAAAATTAAAGAGAAACAGCGCGATGACGAGCGCAACGTTCTTGTAGAACGAGTAGAGGATGACCTTGGAGATCCGCTGGTAGTTATAGCGACCATGAACAAGAAGAAGTCGCTCAAGAAACCGGAACTGCGCGATAGCGTAGTCACTGGCGTTTACAGCTTGGACGCCCTCTTGGCCTGACACACCGATGCCAACATGAGCGGACTGGATCATATTCACATCGTTTGCTCCATCGCCGATAGCCAGAGTAATCGGGTTTTGTGGCGAGTTGTATCGGATGAGGTTGACGATGTCTGCTTTCTGGGCAGGGGAGACACGGCATGCAATGACTGCTTGGCAAACGCTGGAAATCTCCAAGAGCATTTGCGATAGGACCTTTGCCGCGTGCACCGCCCGCTCCGATGACGTATTTTTCGGAGGAAATACGTGCACCATCGCTTTGCCATCACACACAAGGGCGAGCTGGCTGGAAACCTTGTTGGCGTTGATATGTGACTGCACACCTTCCAGCTTGTAAATCTGGTCAACTTGCCTGCCCAAGTCATCCAGATCCTCGCAGTTGATGACGAGAAGCCGCATTCCTTCATTGATCAACTGACAAGCATGCCCGATATTAATCGCAGTTTCCTCCTTGTCGCCCGTAAGCATCCAGATCTTTATCCCAGCTTGAGCGAGGTTCGCGATGGCAGCGGGTACACCATTCTGCAGTTTATCTTCAATTGCTGTCGCGCCTACGATTTTCATTTCGGTCTCGATTATCTCGGCAACTTCCTCCAGAAGCTCATCACGGTTCGTCAAAGACGTCACAGCTTGCTGGTACTTGACATCCCAAGCCAAATACTCCTCCTCTGTCAGCTCTTTGCTGCATATCACCAACGTTCGCAGCCCTTCAGTAGCAAACCGCTTCAATTCATCGTTCATTTTCGCGGTGTACGTGTCGATCTTACTGCGAGGCATCATGACATTGTCAGCCCCCTTGCAGTAAAGAAAGTAGCGGCCATCCTCGGTTCGAAGTGTTACCGACATCCGCTTTCTAGTGCTGTTGAACTCGTTTACGTTGAGGATAGTATACTTGCGCACAACTGATGACCCGTCCTTCTTGGTCACTTTGACCTCCAAAAGCGGGGCTGGTGCGAAGAAGTTATAACCCAAACACTTAGCAGCCTTCACCAGAGCTTCTTCGTCCGGAGAGGAGGCACGGTAGTCGACTTGACCCGTTTGCGAGTTTTGCTCTGGGATCACCGTGTGGCATACGGAAAGCACCATGAGGAATTCGTCAATAGCTGCAGCCTCCGGTGCATTCGTAGCTAGTGCATTGACTACGCGCGGGTCATCGAAATGGATAAGTGGATTGAAGTCAACCTGAGCGTCTTGTGGGTCATGGTTCTTGCCATCGTCATCTCTGTCATTTGTATCGACGGAACCACTCGAAACTCCCTTTGCGGCTGCATTCATCTTGGCCATTTCAGCAACAGCACGACCGATCTCTGTAGTCCCGAAGCCATACGATACACCTGCAATGAAACACTTGCGGAACTCCATGATGTTGCACGTGAGTGTGCCCGTTTTGTCGCTGAAGATGTGGTGAACCTGCCCCAGTTCTTCATTCAAATCGGATGTTCTGGCATTTGCGTACGTTCCCTCATGACACATTTCAGAGTCAGTGGACATGTTTTTCGCCTGGATGACTTTCACCATATCCAGCGAGACGTACAATGAAATTGGAACCAGGTTGTTGTACAGAATGAGGAAAGTGAAGAAGCTCACCAAGTTGGAAGCTGATGACGTTCGCGCAATAGCCGAGCTAAAGTACCAGAGATTTTCCTCGTACTTGTTCATCCAAATTGTGTTGCAAATTGTGCTAATGATGCAGAGGACGAACTGCGTGATAAAGATCAGCAGGATGCAGCGGTTGACCACCTTGTACACGTTGCTCTGTTTAGATGGCGTCGAACGTGCATTCTGCATCAGCTTCGTCTCGGGGCCCGTGAAAATGACGATCCCGTAGATGTAAGTACAACCGCGAACACTGCAACCACGCAGAATGATGTTGGACGGACCAATCGGGGCGGCTTCCTTGTTGGGACCGAACTCAATCCTGCCTGTGAAGTTGTACAGTCGGTTATTCGGCTGCTCGTACTCCATTGCGGCGCTGAGCTTCATCGTTTGCTTGCTGTGCTCCGCCTCTGGTAGGATAGGGTCGTTCAATTTCCTGTATCCGACATGCTGTGCAACTTGTTCAATAGCCGATCTTCGCTTCAGGTTGGTTTCGCCGTCCAGGTTGCATGTTTCGACGAAGCACCGGCCCTCTTCTTCGGATGTAGAGAGAATGAACACGTCAGCTGGAGCTTCGTCGCGGTCGCCAAGACGCAGAATGTCCCCTACAACCACTTCCTGCCACTCCTTCGTCACAATTTCTCCGTGCCGACCCAGCACCTTACAATGCCGTGAGTTTTGGACATTGTCAGCTTCGTGACGCTTTTTATCCTCGATGCCTTGCTTGGTCATAGAGACCATCAACACTGTCACTAATGGTCCAGCCGTGGTGTATTTATTCGTCGGTGACCACGGCGTAGCGACCTGAAGAATTGATATCACCAAGAAATAGCAGTTGGCGATAACTCTGAAAAACTCGAAGAGCATCTTGGGGACGAAGCTCACGATCGTGTACTTGGACGTCGTCACGTAATTGTCCGCGTATTTGCCTTCGCGTCGCAGCCGTTCGTTCTCCTCGTCATTATTGAGGTGCATTTTGCGGAAGTTTTCTGCCGTGGTTGCCATAGTGTTCTGGTTATGAAGGAAAAGGAACGGAGACGGTCACGACGACCAAGCAGGCCTCGCTAACGATAGCTTTGCTGAAGTCGGCCCAATTGAGTTTGTCGGGTGGGGTGGAGAGGTTTCGTTGCCTGAGGTGTCGCCTCCATTCACGGTAGGATACTGTAGCACCGACAAAATTTATATTTTAGGAACTTGGAAATGCCTCTCTATAGCATTTTGAACTGTTTGTAGACTGGTTTCTAATCTCGTTTGCTTCAACTTGGTCCATACAAAACGACCATATCTCTTGAAGTAACAGTTATGTAGTATGATGTGGACCACATACATTATGTACGTGACACCACCAATCGCGACCCAACCAGCACCAAGCTCCGTTGACGACGATATGATGGCGCCTTCGACTGCCTCGGACGCGACCATGGTACGCCCCCATTGTAGCATCTCTCCCCTCCTTAGCCACACTAATGCACTCTACTCTTTCCCCCTCTCTATGCTATGATCCACACCATTCCGCAGGCCAACGGCGCGTTGTTCGAGTACGAAGAGGAGGCTACGCGCCAGCCATTTGCCGTGCAGACGTGGACGTCGTACCTCCGCGCACTATCCGACGCCCCCGTCGCCACACGGCACAAAGTCTACGAGCGCGGATTGCACGCCCTCCCACGCAGCTACAAGCTGTGGAAATTGTACCTGGGTGACATGTACGAGATCCAAGCGCGCGGACAACGCGTGGACTCGCCCTTGTTCGCGCAACTCGTGGTGCTGTACGAGCGCGCTCTGGCGCAGCTGTCCACGATGCCGAGACTGTGGCTGGACTACCTCAATGTGCTGCGAGAGATGCGCGTGGTGACTGCGCGTCGCCATGTATTCGACAGAGCGCTCCGAGCGCTGCCCATTACCCAGCACCATCGCATTTGGACGCCGTACTTGGCTTTTGCCAAGCAGATCGGCGTGCCACGTACAGCGGTGCAGGTGTACCGAAGGTATTTGATGCTGGAACCTTCGAAACGAGGAGAGTTCGTGGACTATTTGGTGTCGGTGGAGCACTACGAAGAGGCCAGTTTGCAGCTAGTGACTCTCATCGAGACTACGCAGGAGAAGGAGACGAACACGGACCGCACGCCGCACAGTATGTGGATGCAGCTCTGTGATATGGTGTCGCAACATCCGACGCGTGTGGCGAAATCGCTGGATGTGGAAGCGATTCTTCGTAGCGGAATGGCACGGTTTAGTGACGAGGTGGGGCGACTCTGGTGCTCGTTGGCGACTTACTTTGTGCGGCTTGGGATGTTTGAGTCGGCGCGAGATGTGTATGAAGAGGGAATTCGCACGGTGCTTACTGTGCGCGACTTCAGTATGATCTTCGACGCGTACGTCAAGTTTATTGAGGCTATGCTCACTGCCGAGATGGATCTGGCAGCTGGAGGTGATGAAGAGGACGATGACGAAGATGAAGACGAGGAAGACCACCAGGCGCAGGTGGATCGCTTGCTGAAAGTGTACGAGGATGTGGCAGAACGACGCCCTCTGCTGCTTAACTCGGTGCTACTGCGACAGAACCCGCACAATGTGCGGGAGTGGGAAAAACGTGTGGAATTGGTCAAGTCTGACCTACAAAAGGTTATCCGCACATACGCTGAAGCAGTGAAGACGGTGGACCCAGTCAAGTCAGGTGGACGGTTGCCGACGCTCTGGATCCGGTTTGCGAAGTTCTACGACGAGCACGGAGACCTGAACAATGCGCGTGCTATTTTCAAGAAGGCTGTAGACGTGGAATTCCGCAACCCCCAGGAGCTCGCAGCTGTGTACTGTGAATGGGCGGAATTGGAACTTCGACACGAAAACTTCGATGAAGCACTTGAGATTGGGCGTGGTGCTTGCGCCATTCCAGCTTCACGTACTATTCGTCTGCGCAAGCAGCAGGCACTAACCGCCAAGGACAATGTGCACCTTAGTGTGAAACTCTGGACGCTGCGTCTCGATCTGGAGGAGAGTCTAGGTGATCTCGAGTCGACTCGTGCTGCATACGATGAGGTCTTCGAGCTCAAGATCATTACACCTCAGATGGTGCTAAACTTCACGGCATACCTGGAGGAGAACAAGTACTTTGAGGAATCCTTCCGCGTGTACGAGCGCGGTTTGACACTCTTCCCGAAGTTCCCGCATGCCGGAGATCTGTGGCAGACCTACTTGACCAAGTTTGTGCAGCGTTATGCTGGTACCAAGATGGAGCGTACTCGTGATTTGTACGAGCAAGCTATTCGTGCCGCACCGACCAAGTCTGTGCGTGGGTTCTACGAGAAATTTGCCGAGTTTGAAGAGCAGCACGGCATGCTGCGCAATGTAATGACTATTTATGAGCGCGCGTCCGACACTGTGCCTGACGATGACAAGCTAGCAATATACGACAAGTACGTCAAGAAGGCTCAAAAGTTCTTTGGCGTGGCAAAGGTACGGGATGTGTATCAGCGTGGCATCACAAAGCTACCAGACAAATGCGCCCCTCACCTATGTCTCAAGTTCGCACAAATGGAGACGAAACTTGGCGAATTTGATCGTGCGCGAGCCATCTACGCACATGCATCGCAATTCTGCGACCCGCGACAGCATGAAAAGTCATTCTGGAAGGTGTGGCACGAGTTTGAAGTCTCTCACGGCTCCGAGCACACATTCCTGGAAATGCTGCGCATCAAGCGCTCTGTGGTGGCCCAATATTCTCAAGTGAACTATGTTGCGTCTGAAATTGCTCCTCCGGACGGGGAGCCCTCGAAGATTGCTGGAATGGTTGCAGCGTCAACACCAGCACCTGCGGTGCCGGGCAATGCTATGGCTACTTTGGAAGCGCAACTTGATGTGCCACCAGCTGACGAATTGGAAGCTGCGAAGAAGAGGAAGGGAGAAGCAATGGAATCTGAAACAGAGCGGAACGTACGTCAGAAGCAGATCGTGGAGGTGGCAAATGAAGAAGAAATTGATTTGGATGACGAAGATGATGATGACGAAGGACAAGCGGAAACAGCAGGAGGAGAGCCGGAAATCGAAGAGCGAGAACTTCCGTCAACCTTGTTTGGCGACAGCGTCAAAGCGTCGGAGTGAGGTTACTTGATAGACGGACTTTCATCGCCAATATGTCCCCCCTAACGGTCTGAATCCAATGATACGAAGGAGTTTGTCCAACCAGAAGATCGTCATCAGTAATTTGCAAGAGACGGTGAGGTTTTCCGCACTTCCTCAGGAAGTTCCTGGTCTATTTTTCATAAGCTTATCGTCTATTTTGGCTGAACGTTGTCATTGTTGTTTGTTGTTTGGTGTTGCATTACAGTAGTGAGGACACGAAATAGGTTTGCAAGCAGGAAGTGTTACACCAGCTTTTGGACCACCGATGGCTTACGATCCGTATAAATCCTTGCTCGCCAACGCGACTCGGGAGCATTTAAAGCGCAACACTGACCTTAATACCCATCTCGTGGGAAATGTTTTCCTTCCAGCTATCGACTCACAGCACAAGAAGAAAACATCGACCTCGACTGCCTCGCTAAAGCATCTGAAAGTGATAGAACAATGCATCATGGCAGAGAATAATCGCGAAGAGCTGTTGGCGAAGTGCACGACGATCAAAGAGCGTCGATTCTTGACCAAGAAATTCCAGGTTCAACGCGAGCGTGAGAGGGAGTTGATTCAGACTCTTATGCTAGGAAACTATCCTGAGCAGCATCACGAGATCAAAGTGATTGAGACAGAAGTAGTTGCTGCGACGACACCCCCGCTGCCATTGAACACCGGACTCAGCATCAAGGTTGCAAAACCGGATCGTGTATTTCGTAAAGCTGATGTCCCTGGTGGTGCGCTAACGGCGAATCCTCACGTGCACAAAAAATTTAAACTTCCGGAGTGCAACGGATCCCCCAGCAAAAGGGCTAGTGCGAGAGTGCAAGCTGCAGCATCGGCAAATCTCTCTTCTTCGAGTAGAAAAGCCCCGCCAAGTACAACAAGAGAGGCCCACACAGTGACCGACGAACCTCCTATTCGAAAGAAGCGAAGTCCGACGCGGTCAGCATGCGAAAACAGTGGGAGGTCCCTCAAGACCCAAGTTAATATCTCTACATGTAGTGATGGCATCACGACTGCAGCAGAAGCAGCAGCGACTTCTCCGAGTCAAAGAGCGCAATCGCCGTGTATTTCTCCGCTTCGACTTTCCAAGGTGGCACGAGCTACTCCGCAGCTTTCATCCTTGATCGGCAAACCAGCAGAAATGGAATTCTCAGACGAGTTGGTGAACGCTAGTGCAGATAGCGGAGGTCACCAAAATCAGGACTCGTCAGTTGAATTTACTGGAGCACGCAGCTTTTCCGAAGCCCAGCGAATGGCTATGAGTAGCGATGCCAACCTGGTGAAAGAGAAATGTGAGAAGGTTTTCGATGAAATTGCCACACAAGCAACACCGCGCTTGCTAGAAAACGTAATGCAGGAAAATGGTGTTAAGAAGGTATCCTCACGACCGGAGCTTCCCCCAATGGATCCGTTTTTGGTTTCAGCATTGACTCGAGATGCATCAGCCGCTACACTGCGTCGCCCTCAGTCCGACCGAGCCACGCGCCAATCTTTCCTTGAGAGTCTTCCAACACAGTTTAAGAACACGCCAGACCAAAAAGACGTTATCGTTCAACACGATGTCAGCGCTAACGTAGAACGTGAAACCACAGCAAACGATCAAAGTCTTGCTGAAGTTGAAGACAAATCACAAGTGAGTGAAGAGTTACCTGAAGACGAGATCGGTCTCGTTGATGATGGCAGTCAAGAAGCCGAATATAGTGACGATGAAGACCATGCTGCTGCAAATGATCTCGCCCCGGATGCCGACACCGACGAAGATCTGGAGACCGACGTGGCCGAGATTCTCTTCGACTTGGTCGACTTGATAGAAGCAGCAATTGCAGAAGAGGAGAAGCAGAAGCAGAAGCAGAAGCCAAGCCCACGCACCGTTTCACCACGACCACGATCCTCAATGGTAAGACAGGCTCCCTTGTAGTAATACCCGCGAGACACCCTATGGACTTACCGTTGCTACTGTACATGTATTATGCCAGGGTCGAACAACCAAGTACGCGCTGCGGATTCAGTCCCTATTCCGGGGATATCGCGCCCGGATCGCGTTCCGTCTTGCTCTCTACGAGGATGCACTGAGCTGCGGGGTTCTAGGAGCGATGCCCGGAACGATCCAGGGTCGATCGGGCTGGTACTTGGACCCGAAGCGGCTCATGGCCTACTACTTCGTTATCCCCGAGCCCGACGGCGAGTGGGAGCAAAAGCACACGCTGCGCTGCAGTCGACTGGTGCTTACACCATACGAGATGCGAAAAGAGGTGCTGAGCAAAGTGCCGGCGCTGCTGCAGCAGTCCGACGTAGAGCAGTCCGAGGAGGAAGACGACTGAGTAGCTTGTCAATGCAACTTCAACAAGCACCTCTGTACTCAGATCTGATTCCACCAGCCCTTCGACGTCACCCTCTGTTTTCAACTTTGAAACTGCAGCAACCATCACTCTCTAGGGATAGGGAAATCACATAATGGTTCCAAGTGATCATTTTCCCATACAGAAGGAACGTCGCTGGTTCCGCCGCTGTAGACACCCCAGAGAGAGAGAACTCGTGGACGCCGCGTCGCCCCCCACCAGAGCGCGAGAGCCTCCTCTACGTCAACGACAAGACCCGAGGCCTTGCGTTGTGTGCTGAGGATCTGCTAGAGCACCACGTAACGTACGTGGAGAGATAACACGAGGTTTAAGAATCAGATTAAAGAGACCTAACGTGTGTCATTGGTTGTGCTGCTGGTTGGAAATAGCTGGACTATATCAATTTAGAGAGAGCTAGACGTATAGACATCATCGTGCAGCATGGCAAGCCAGCGAGACAGCGACTTCTATGTGAATGTGACCAGAGACGGCTGTCGAGACGGCTTCGACGAGGTGGAGGAGAGACTCAGCACGCCTTGTGCGCAGCAGCAGCAGGACGAGCAGCAGCAGGACGATACCGAGTACACGAGTGTGCTATACCCGAGACCCGTGGAGGTCATGTCGCCTACGTCGTCCAGTAGCAATGGCTCCGGTGCAGAGTTCGACTCGACAGGTTCAGGTCATGAGAAGGAACACAGTGCGGGAGTTATGAGGACGCCGATGGCTGCTGCGCCGACGTCGGCTACAGCGACGGAGACAGACTCGGACTTGGAAGAGAGTCACAGTGATCCAGACAAAGAGAAGGAGCATGTGACTCGAACTTTGAATGCTGCAGAGGATAAACGAGGCGTTGAGGACGTTGATGCTGAAGTGACCGACGACGAGGAGTGCAAAGGGCTCGGAGATGCTGGCACAGCGGAGGAAAAAGATCAAGACCGGTTTAAGTTGGCGATCGCTTTGGACTTTGAGACAGACACGAATGGGGCAATGAGTATTGACCCGCCGAGTGTCACTCGACAGACGTCCAGCAGCTTCTCAGATCTGGGAGACTATGATGATTTCTCGTTTACAGATGCGATCACAATACCTAGTGGTGGTGGTACTGGAAGTGTGGAGAGTGGCAGCAACTCTGGCACACCCACCACGTTTTACCCTATTTATGAGAATGAGGCCTTTCGGTTCACACATGCGAACGTGAGCAATTGCGGATATGGCAGCTATGACGCGATCAATAAGATTCCTGGTTCATACACGAACAGTCCCGCGAGGAGTGCACGGAGCGCAAATTCACCAACGATGCTGCGTCTTGATAACTATGGCTACAATGGAGGCCGAATCACGCCAACCTTCCAATTGACACAGCCGGCAGATGAGTCACAGCCTCTAATTGGCGACATCTACCCGGTTTCTGGAGAGGTAGTACGGCTGCAAGCTGATAACGCTGCTTATATTATCTTCTACAAGAGTGACGACAGCGGCGAAGAGCAGAACTCAAAACATGAAATACTTGCCATGTCCTCTTCATCCGAGGATGACGGCGATGCAAGCGAGTGGAGTGAGGAAGCTTCTGGAAAAGTAGCCCCGCCTCGTTCGTACGCTTCACTGGGTGCTGCTGGCCACAAAGTGCAAACTGACAACTGCTTTACACGCGACTACAACCACCCGACGCGGTCTTTGGGCAGAGGTCTGTTTCGTGCATCTACGAGTGTTGGCAGTGCATTTCTAAAGGGTGCGGCCGGCCTGGTGAATAAAACTTACCAAGGCGGAGCAAGTGGTGGCGTATTTGGATTTGCCAAGGGACTAGGCATGGGAATGCTAGGCCTGGGGACACACACGGTAAAAGGCGCGTTCCGAGGAGTGGGGCAGGTGACGCACTTGGTCGGCGAGATGGTGCTGGGGACAGCGCCGCATTTTAGTATTGATGGTACCCTGGTGCTCACAAATTACCGTATCATTTGGCAAGCGCTCAGCACGAAAGATGCGATGGAAATTCCTTTGGCGTCCATCCTGTCGGCTGAAAGTTCGACGACAGCGCCCCATGTCGCCAACATCGAAGGCAAGCACCTGCTGCGTGCCTCTTTGGCATTTCAAGACGAAACTACGTGCTCGGATTTCTTGAGCTGTATTTGGGAGCTTTACTCGACGGGTGCTTCACCACCACATTATCTGTTTGCGCACTTGCACTATCAGGCACTGCGGCATAAGGAACAGGTGAAGACGGCGAATGGAACAGGGCGTGAGACACCAAATGACTCTTTGTACGATGCAGAGGAGGACTACCGCCGGCTAAAGCTGCTAGACGAAGATAGCTGGATGCGGTTGTATGACAACTCAGACTACACCATGTTTCCATCGTACCCAGAGACGTTTGTGGTTCCGTCGGTGCTGGATGAGGATGATCTCCGCGAGTTAGGTGCGTATCGCAGCGCAAGTCGCATTCCTGCGGTGGTGTGGCGTCATCCGCACACGGGGGCGCTTGTATGCCGATGTGCGCAGCCCTGTACAGGGTTAAGCGGATACGTCGTGGAGGCCGACCAGAAAATGGTATCGGCGCTTCAACACGCAACGAGCGCGTATGGCGATGCAAAGTTTCACTTTTTTGATGCACGAAGCCAATTGGCGGCGGCGGCCAACTCGGCACAAGGCAAAGGCACCGAGGATCCACGAAATTACCCGAACTCGGAGCTCCACTTTTGCGATATTGCGAATATTCATGCTGTGCGGTCATCGTATGCATCGCTAGCGTCAGTGTGCCAACCCGGCCAGGAACGTGAAAGCAGTGGGTGGATGTTTCAGTTGCGGAACACCTTTTGGTTTCTGCACTTGTCAAATATCCTCTCCACGTCGCAGGAGATCTGTCGATATCTCTGCCAAAGTGAGTCCGTGATGATTCACTGCAGTGACGGATGGGACCGTACTCCACAGCTTACGGCCATGGTACAGCTCTTGTTGGACCCGTACTACCGGACGCTTACTGGACTGATGCAACTTGTCGAAAAGGAGTGGTGTTCTTTTGGGCATCTTTTTCGCTTTAGATATTCTCAGGGTGAAGGACCCGGCCAGCAGGAACTTGAGGAACAGTCTCCCGTGTTCATTCAGTGGTTGGATGCATTGTGGCAGATTTGGCGTCAACAGCCATGGGCGTTTGAGTTCAATGAAGCGCTTCTCTCGGTACTTTATGAACACATATTCTCTGGACTGTATGGCAACTTCCTCTACAACAATGAGCGGCAGCGAAAACAAGAAGAGGCAAATGCACCCACGCGATCACTGTGGTATGTTCTGTTGGAGCAAATGGACAAATACGTGAATGTGGAATACGACAGCGCTAAGAACTTCAACAGCATCGGGTTAGTGCTCCCTTTTTCGTCGGAGGAAAATGACTTGGTGATGTGGGAAAACCACTTCGTCTATGCTGACCCTGTCTGTCGGAAGTACGAGTAAGAGCTTTCCAACACAAGCAATGTCGTGTTGTGAAGATACCATTGAAATACGTTCCTACGCCTGTTGGAGAGCTACCTTGGGCAACAGCTTGGCTGCAAGTAGCAGATAATTTCTGCTTCGTGGTGGTCGAAAATGTGACGGTGCTTAAGCAAGCATCATGTCGAGAAATTCGAGAACTGGGTACTCGAGTTTATCCTCCAAGAGGTGCTTGTCGCTGCAGAAGATTATCAGCTACGCTTTTGAACTGACAAGAGAGCAGCGGTGACGTACATGAATTCCGTCGTTGGATCACGCTGGTTATGAGATGGATACGATGAAGTCGAGTGGCGCTGATTTTCCCCACCGGCTTTTGCCACTCTGGTGGAGAGGGCACTGCTTCGTCGCAGAGCTGGCAAATAAAATTAGGTAGAGTAGGTTAGCAGTAGGTTAGCAAGGTAGGTAGTAAGATAGGATAAGCTGTTAGTGTTGTAGAACTACTAAATAAGTGCCCACAACAATGAAGTCGACCTGGTGGCGGTGCTGCTACCAGTGGGCGCTTGCGGCGTGCTTTTGACTTCGCTTGAGAGTTGTTGCTTGGTAGAGCATGGCGAGATGTAACGTTGTTAACTCGAGGACGCACAGATTCAGGGACATTTTCCTTGTGCTGCTCGAATTCGTCGGTCACTTGCACAGGCAGCAGTTGAAATTGTGGAGCATCGAGTTCGTGATCGCTGTCTGAGCTGTCAACTGGTCTGCTGACAGCTGCCATGCTCGAGAAACCGAGTCATAAGTTGTGTCCACCACCATGAAGATTAATGCGGGTTGAAAGCGTACCTGGCACTTCAGGTGAAACTTCGTGCTCCTTCTCCCATTGAATGATTTCCGCTGCGGCGAGTAACTCTTGAGAAAGAGATGGGATTGCAGGTGGTCTAGTCTTGGGCTTTCCGAGCTTCATTTGATGTTGAAGGCTGTGTTGAACTGTGTCAATCTCTCGGTTAAAATCCCTAGGTGTCTTCGCCGGAGGTTGATCAAGTGCTACTTCAGCCATGTGCTCATTTTCCCACTGAACAATCTCTGCAGCCGCCTCTAGGTCGTCCCAAAAGTACTCAGGTCGTGCGTGTTCAGTCTCAACTGCCTGGTTTGCCGTAGGAATATTCTCAGGGGTAACAACGCGATGTGTTTTACTGCGTGGTTGCACAGCAGGTCTGCTTGACACCATTATTGAGGCTTGCAGTGAAGGATGATGAAGCTCTTGCACCGGAACAGCCGCTTGATGCAAACCACGACGCATATCTTCAGCTGGGTCGGGTCGGATGACAGCTGGAGGGTGGACATGAGCTATACCAGCTTGCTGGACACGTCGGCGTCTTTCAAGAGCTTCTCGTCTCCTCATCTCGATAAGCTCTTGCTGTTCCTTCGTCAGCGTCTCGGGTGAGCTGGAGTGGAATGTGGTGTGAGCCGTGGCATCAACTCGTGGTAGATTCCCACGAGCGCTGGGCTCCACAACCTGATCAACTAACTGAGCAGGTGTAGTACTTGCTGCCGCTTGTGGGGCTGATGGCACATATCCATTCTTAAGTAAGATTTCACGAGCAATCTCTTGCGGGGTCTTCGTCACGCGGTGATTCTCTGCGTCTGAGCCACTTTGCAGTTAGTGCATGCCTTCGATGACTTAGGATCCGAGACTGTAACATACAGGTCTTAGCCTTGGCCACGATTTTCTTCCCGTAAAGTCTTTCAATCTGCAAGGCACAATATGATACGAATTAGTTTTGATGCCTTCTGGTCCAAAGTCTAAAAGCTGCTCGGTCGCCCTGCACCTCGGCCCACCGCCCCACCTTAGCCAGCTCTCGCACGTGCTTCTTCTTAGCTGCTACTGTTTGCTTCTTCTTGGGGCCTGAGGGTGCTGGTACCCCACGTTTTCGCCTTGGCGCGCTCTTCTTGGCGGTCATGACCAGTGATTCCGCACTGAAGCTGAACAAGTTGAAGTAAAGTTTTGTCACAAGTTGCAGCTAATGAATATGGCTACATTTTTCTACATGTACCCATTGTCTTCTTACGCACTTGCACTCTTAGTTCTGGGGTGGAGGCAACACTTCATCGCTCCAGAAGCCCCAGCAGTTGCCCATACACGTGGCCAGGCCGCAGGTACGGCAATGGATGGGGCGAGGGTCCAGAACCAACACCGCCGCTGCCACCTCCGCATCAATCGCCTCTAGGCGAGCTGCGATTTTGTTCAGCTGGTTACGGATGGAGCGGCGCTTGTTCTTGCTGCTGTTCTTGTCCTCCAACAGCTCAGCGAGGATCTTCTCTAGAGCCTTCTGCTGCTCTAGCAGATCAGCGCGCGGCACATACTGCAGGAACGTGACGTAGCAGTGTTTGAGATACTGGTGATCTGTGCAGTGCACCTCGCCATGACGAGCGTAGTAGCAGCTGTCGCACACCAGCACGAGGTCGCGGCACACAGTGCATACCTTCCGTCCACTGAATTCGTCGTAAGGCGCTTGGCACTCAATGCACTTGCCGACGACTTCACTGCTATTCTGTGCTCCCATCAGAACTCTACAGAGCAGTACCACAACGTACATGTCAGGCCCCTCATTGCAATCACGACCATAAGCACATAGCTCCACTCACCGCTTGTCAAACACAAAGTTCTTGCCACGGAAGAAGCCTCCGTCTTGGTACGCCTCGAGATACTTGTGAATGCCGCCCTTGAGGTGGTGCACGTCGTTCACACCCTGACTGCGCAGGAAGTTGGACGCCTTCTCACAACGAATGCCGCCTGTGCAGTACATGAGCACCCTCTTGTCCTTCATCTCGTCCACACGATTCTGCAGGAACGCGTAATACTCGGAGAAGTTCTTCACCTTGGGGTCCACAGCGTTCTCGAAGTGACCCACCAGGAACTCTTTGTGCGCACGAACGTCCAGCACCACAGTTCCCTCTTTGTCCTTCACCGCCTGCCGCATGGCTTCGTGGAATTGCTGCGGCGTCAGGTATCCTCGGTCCTCGTCCGACGCCGTCATATCGGGGCGAGCGACGATGCCGCCCGTCGACACGATCTCCTTGACGTGCTTGACGATGAGCCCCACGAACGGCGGCTGCTCGTGCGCGTGGAGGCTATGCTTGAAGTCCTCGGCGCGCATGGCAAACACCTTGTGGGTGCACAGGAATGCGATGTACTCGTCGATCTTGGCTCGTGACGCACTCGACAGCGTGGCGTTGATGCCTTCCTCGCTGATGAGGATGCGTCCCACAAGTCCCAGACGCTCGCACAGCTGCTCCTGCTCCTGCTTGAGCTCCAGTGGGGCATCCACCTCCACATACTTGTAGAAGAGGATCACTGCGTGGCCCACGGGCACCGATTCCGAGTTTGAGGCAGCTGTAGCAATCACCATGCTGTTCTGGTCAAATGTCACTATGAATGGTTCACAAGTCAGAGGTTGCAGTGCAAGTAGCCTGTGAGAATCTATATATGTGTACTTAAGTAAGTAATGACTTCCTGTCAGAATATATACTTATTGCGTGCGAAGAGCTCCACAATACTTACTGTCCTGCTGCCATGACGATCGAAGGCGGTGGCGGCTCGCTGGAGCCCAACAAGGAACCGGCGGCGAATGGAACACCAAGTCCGGGCAAGCGCAATGTGAACAAGGCCAAGAGGCTTCTGCCGATGGAGCTGCGAGTGCGTGACGGCGGATTTCTGTACGCTGGTGCTGGAAGATCGCTGGAATTGATGGACAACCTGCTCTTGTTTGTAGAAACGACGTCGGGCGGCGAAGCTGCAAGTGTCGGTGGAGAAGAAGTCTCGGGTGGCTTTGGACCCGCCTCAGATCCCTTCAAAATCTACCAGGTAGAGAGAGCTGCATCATGTCTTGAGTCTGCCGTGGGCGGCACAGCTAACCAATCTGCTGGATACGTTACACAGGCCGACGCCAACAAAGGGAGCTCGAGAGGAAACGCAGTTTGATTTGGATTCCCAGAAGGTTGTTGAAGAGAAGAAAGGGGCAAGCACCGCTGGGTCACCGGCTGTGGAAGTGAAAAAAGCTTCACCCTTGGCTCGTGCGGAGAAGGTGCCGCCGCTTGCCACTGCAACACGTTTGCATTCACTTTATGCATCGTCAATGTTAAGCCAAAAGAGACGGCAGCTTCTTCCGGATGCAAACGTCCCGAACATCTTCCATGTGAGTTGGGATTTTCTATCGTGAATCTTGCTTGAGACGTGTGCTGCTCACATTATCGACAAACACCAGGTTACAGAGCTGCCGCTGGATATCGTGCCCAAGACAAAATTATCCATCCTTACCGCGTTTCCTTATCCTTTTCCGCGCGTCAAGTAAGTGGCCACGAATGGGTTGTTTGCTAATCCTTCGTATGAGTTGCTTGCTCTGACGACCACTACGTGCTATGCTTCAGTTCACAAATCAAGAAACAAGCACTGCAGAGATTTATTACCGGCAGCGGAAACAGCACCACTCAATCGACGTCTCAAAGTAATGCGGTGCGATGGCAGCAGTCATTGCATTATTTCGTACACCCCGCAGACTCAGTGCCGACATCTATGCTGCTCAACCGTGCTACTGCAGCAAGCAAAAGTGAACCGTTATTAGGAGGCCCCAAAGGCGAGCGCAAACGGGAAGAAAAGGCATTTTTGACAGCGCGTTGGAATACGTGGCAGGAATCGTTTCGCGACGTGTACATGAACTTCCGGCGGCAGGGTGGTGGTGACACCCAGGATGGCTCATTCTACCTTCGTTCAAGCGAGTTTGTGGTTTGCTTCCATTATGATACCGGCAATGGAAGTGCAGCAAAAGATGAAGAGGACATCTCTTCGATTATTAGCCTGTGCCAACAGCAAGATGCCGAAGCGGAGCCCTCAGCAAAAGAGGGAGGGTCAAAATGCGCCAAAAAGCGTCGACTCTCTGCTGTAATGTCCCAGTCAAATGCGAGAACCCGCAAGGTGTTACACCACCTCAATGTGGCATATACCATGCCGTACATCAACGCAAACCAGACGCAGCGCGAGGTCGGCAAGTTTCACATGCTGCAGGAGGAGCTCGAAGCGAACCGCTCCAAAAAGAAGGATAGAAGTGGGGGAACGATCGTTGCGCCCATGGCTCGCGCAACTTCCGCCACAGAGAATATGCATGGTGCCGACTCGCTGCTGCTCTTTCACGGCCATGACGAGGTACACGGACTCTACGAGTTCCTCGTCAACCGAGCGCGTAAGTGAAGCCTTGCCCTGCGTTGTTCTAGGATCTCGAGTGTCTTGTGTATCTAAAATGTGCTGTCACTCTTGCAAGCCATGTCAAACCAAGATGTGCCGGAACTTTTTGCGTTGTACCCGTTCGCGAACGCTTCGATCCAGAGCTTGAAGGTGACGTCATTTGGCCGAGTCGGTGGCGCTCCGACCGAATCACTTTCAGATGACCAGCCATCGAGAGCAACTACCCTCTTCCGGACCGAGATTTTGGGATTCTGCTTCCCTTTGAGCGTCGCGAGGCTGCTTGCCGTGCTGAAGGTTGAATGGGAAGCAACGAAGTCATCTCACGGCTCGTTGAGAACCGAAGAGCCGATGACACGAGGGCAAAAGGCCCAAATCGCGCTGCGAACGTACATGGAGGCAGTGGCAGGTGCCGAGCGATTGAACGCCGTCAAGTTGGACGAACAGGTTGCAAAGGGCGAGAAGTGCAGTGACCAACAAGAGCGTCAGAAGCGTCAACAAGAGCTCGAATTTTCCAAAAGGCGAGTGGAGGCTGTGGTTGTGACGAAGATGGAAAGCCGCTACGACGTGGAGACTACAACTCGGCCGATTGTTGTCCGGCGTTGAACCTACAGCGCAATCTTTTCTTGGGTTTGGTAAGAGATTGTCCGCGTGACGTGCCGGCTGGAGCAGAGGAAGATCCTTCAACGTTGCAAGTCGTGAGCCTGTGGCTTCACCGAAATCGAGCGGACAGTAACTGGGCGTAGGTAACTTGGCAATGATGTGGACACAAACGGTTGGAGCTCTTCAACAACGAAACAATTAGACGTTGAGCAACCGCCGTTCGGTTGTGCGTTCACAAGGAAGAGCCCACAGGGCAACCGATGCGCACGCGGGTCACACGAGACGGCATCTGAGCACAGATGCAACAGGTTCATGTCCACGACGGCACCTCAGCCACGTACTCCTCGGCTCTGGTCGCAGTTGGCACACCTAACAGCAACTTTTCAAGCAACACCTCTTGTCACGAGTACTGTACATGTACGACGTGAATAAGATGGCATGGGTTTCACCAGTGTGTCCGTACGTCCGTGAGCTAACGTTAGTATATGTACACATCACTGTGCGCCATGGTAAGTCGCCTCTATCGGGGGCATGTTCTGAGGAGGAGGGAGGCTCATTCCGAACAACCAGCGCGACAGAGGCTAATTTCTCGCGGGGCGAGCTCGTCAGTCGCGCGGTGCAGCTTTGCCCTTCGAGACGCCTTAAGAAATGCATGTGAGATTCAGTGCAGCCATCCATGCAAGCTCTTCTTTGTCTGGTGTCAGCAATTTTGGTCCGCTCTGGCTCGCCCGCAGCGGAGGCCTTGCTCTACGAACGCTGCCCATCGAGTCGATAGTGCGGATGTCTGCCTTGCAAGTGCCAGGACAGCCACGTCACTTCTGAAGGCACAGCAGCTCGCTTTGCTTGAGAGCCTCAAGTTGAGACCCGCTCTTCAACTGCTAGACCGCCGCTTTCGTTCGCAGGAGGGAAAGCAAAGCAAACGCTCTTCCGCTTTGCTGTTTACTGTTCGACCTCGGCGAAGGTTTACATGCACGGTAAGAGGCCGCGCGGCTTATTTGTCCACAGCGCGCCCCGATCGGCGGCCGCGATCTTGGGGTCTGGATTCCTTCCTTCCTTGCTTCTTGCAGATTCGAACAGAACGTCGGCCTGCTTCGAGACGGCGATTGCCGCCAGCACAGCGGGAGGAAGGCGCTGCTTCTTCCATCCGTCTGGTAGCTACGATCGAGGCCAGCTGTGTGTGTTTATCAGCTGAGCCCGTCATTTGAGGTGAGGCAGCTTCAATTCGGCAAGCGATAATCTGTGTCGGTAGCCTCACCGCGCTACACTTGAGTTTTGTATGTCACCGTTCCTCTTCAAGCTGTTTTCCCGATCTCGCAAATGAGTGCGAGCGGGAAGCACGTGCGGTGACGAACTCCTCCGCCCAAGAGGTCTCTCTCTACATGTAGACTTGGAAACCAAGGGCTATTAATAGACGTACCGGTACTATTAATACAGCACTGCACAGGACAGCGGACGCCCCCAAGGCTGGTCTGTTATCTGCAGCTGCGGGTGCGGGTGCCAGTGAATTCAGGTCAAGGCAGGTTTCCGACGGCACACACAGCGGTGATGGCGCGTGACCGTGACCAGTCAGCAAGTCACTCACCTTGGAGCCCGTCCCAGCTCTACGGAGGGAGATGGGCGGGCTTCGTCGATCGCCAAAGCTGAGTCACTGGCTTCCCCTCTCAGTCGGCGATTGATTTCCCCGGGCGCAGGCAAGAGCAGCAGCGGCGGCAGGAAGCTTGTTGAGAACAGCTCGCCATTCGCTATCCCGCCCATCCAAACAGCTTTACCACCACGCAGTACAGTACTACAGTAGAAGAACAGGACAGGCCGCACACTTGTCGACCCGACGTCGGCGGCTCATTGTCGCTTTCTTCGCCAGCGTGAACCGGAGCCCTTGACCTGCCTGCCGTGTCTGCGGCGAGCGCGGTCCATGGGGATCATCGCTTGGTTCAGCCTCTTCAAGTTCAACTGGCTACGCCGATGTAAGACGTGCGGCGTGCGCGGCTCCAAGTGTCTGTGCCGCCGGCCGTCACTGGCGCTCGAGCACATTTTCTTCCTCGAGGAGCGCAAGAACAAGTTCGGCGCCCGCAACTTCAGCCATGTGAGCGACACTATGATGACATCCAACAGCACAATGTTCGCCAACAGCACCAACGGCGCGGGCACGTCCAGCAACCTCAGTGGCTCCACGGTGGTCATGCGCGGCGCCGGGTCCTTCGTGGACAGCGAAGTGAACCCGACGGACTACTACTACCAGACCGCGCCACCAGGCCCACCGCCCTCTAACTACTCCGACGGCAACGGCGAGCTCTTGACTCCTCGTATGGACAAGAAGACGGAGAAGCAGCTCCGTGCTAACGGCCGTCGCAACCAGAATCAACACAGTGCCAGTCGGAACTCCAAGGTTTTGGCCGCGGCTGACGTCCCTCCTACAGCCCTTGTCCGCAAGCAATCGGGACGCATGATGTCCAAGGCAAGACATAAGGGAGACAAGAACATGCAGCCACCCATTAAGGAGATCGTGGCGGGCGAGTACATCCTCTACCCGGAGGAGAACACTCCTGTCTCGCTGCCGCACCGTCAACAGCAGAAGCAGATCATGCCTCACAACCGAAGGCGGTCGCGTGCCCAGAGTAGAAGCGCCAAGATGACAAGCACCCGCCCACAACACAAGGAGGAGCCCGGTGTCTCCTTCCAGTTCTACGGACGCAACGGAAGCGGTGCCCCCGCCGCCCCTGTTCCCACGTTGATGTCGTCCAACCGGAGCATCAGCATGAGCAGCAGCTGCAGCACCAACGACTCGTTCATAATGGGATCGAGCTCCATCTCGTCTATGCGAGTCTCGCAGTACTCGGACCGCGTGAGCCTCGAGACGAACTTCGGCTCGCTCAACCCGCAGTCGAACCTAAACAACACGGGACGCCTCATCGAGAGCGGGTACGCCCCGAGTATCCAGGAGGACGAAGAGGCACAGGCGCTGGAGCAGCTCAACGGCTGGCTCCACGCGTCGTCCGTGTCGACGCAGGACTCGTTCATGCTGTCGCGGTAATTGTGTGCTCGTGGAAGTCGACGAAAAGGCAGCGCTTGCCCCATTTTGGATGGAACAAGATGGATCGCCCTTCTCCCCCGGCAACTAGACAGCCGATTGATTGTATGGAAGAATATCTCTATTAATTTAAAGTATAGTGCGTGATGTGAAGCCCATTAAAGACATGCCTTGCGTGGAGTTCTTGACACGTGGAGAAGGGAAGCTGCCGCCGCCTGTCCTCCAGCCTGTCCACTCCAGTTTCCCTGCCAATGCGCCCAGTTGAAGGACAGTGTGAAGGGAACCTTATCGCTGAAAAGAGAGCACGCCACTCCATGGAGGCGAGCACGGAGTCCACCGATGGTCTCATGTTTGCTGCCAAGCCCGCCATGAGGGCATGACCATCAAAGTGTCGGCACAGCATCGAAGGCTTTCGTTCGAATGTATGGATAGCCCCTGAATGTTCAGGACGACGATGACGATGGCATGTAACCGTGGATGTACATGGGCAGTCTGCGATAAAGACGACCAGCGAAGTGAAGTGATCCGAACGTTGGATGCAAGCGAGGCAGTGACCGCTTGTCAGCATTGCCCTGATACTATCAGTGATAGGTGCCGACACGGCAACGGCAACGTGCTGGTGCTACAACTTAGTGTAAGGATCACGTACCCTGTCACCATGTCTAAGTGCGATTTATGTGGTGCACACAGTTTTTACGGGCGACGTCCACACCACGCATTACGCCGAGACCCTCACAGCCGCAGATCCCGCGGTTCTTTCTGTCTGTGTCTCCAACCCCGTCGCGATGGCTTCCACGTCTTCCTCGGCCGCAGTGGCCGCCATGGCGCAGCGCGCGTCACAGCAATACCTCGAGTGTCGCCGGAACGTCACGGCCAAGGTGGACGAGGTGAAGTTACTGGACGAGCAGATCGCCTCCGTGTTCCAGCAGATTACGGCGCTGTCCGAGGCCCCCGAGGGCCAGGAGGAGCTCTCCGAGGAGGCCAAGGCCACCGTCAAGAGTGTTGGCCGTCTGGAGGTCACTCTGGCCGACGTGGAAGGCGAGGAGCCCATTCCGAACGCCACTATCACCGTTGCCCTGGACCCAGAGTACGAAACCGACGAGTATGAGACCGTGGAGGAGGTCGTGGAGAAGAAGGACGTCGTGGTGACGGACGAGAATGGCCACGTGGTGGAGGAGGGACAAGTGCCCGAGGAGGACAGCGAGAACTCGCCGCGCAAGCTCAAGACCACCACGAAGATCACACGCACGATCATCAAGAAGCGTGTCAAGAAGGAGAAGGTACCGGTGGTGCGCACGGTCGCCTGGACGGCTGCTGCTAAAACTGAGGAGGGTGAGGACGAGACGGAGACGACGACGTTGACGTTCCCCGCTACGTTCGTGTTCGACCCCGTACAGTCGCGCGAGGCTATCGTGATCATCACGGTCGCTGCTGCGACTGAGGAGGACGAGGAGGAGTCCGAGCCGGTGAAGGAGATTGAGTTCCCCCTTTCATCGCTGTTCCAGGACAACGCGCTGGACAAGTGGTACTCCACTGCGGACGAGGAAGAGGAGGAGGAGCCCACTACCATCACAGAGCTGGTGGAAGAGGCAGTGAAGGAGGCTATTGAAGAGGAGGTCGCTGCGGAGAAGGCTGCGGAAGCAGAGGAGAATGAGAAGAACGAGGAGACTGAGGAGGCTGAGGTGACTGAGGAACCCAAGGAGACTGAGGAGACTAAGCAGACTATTGGAGAAGCCGAGGAGACCGAGGAGTCAGAAACAGCCGAGGAGACTGCGGCAGCTGCAACCACTGAGGAGTCCGAGAAGACCGAAGAGGCTAAGGAGGTCGAAAAGACCGAGAAGACTGAGAAGACTGAGAAGACTAAGGAGGTGAAGGTGGTCGAGAAGGTTGAAGAGGCCGAGGAGACCAAGCCAGCTGGCAGCCGTTTCCACGTGAAGGTAAACTTCGTGCTGTCTGAGGCCGAGAAGCTGAGTATTTCCGTGGTGGCTTTGTCCAAGAAGAAGCAGGAGGCTGAAGCTGCGCTGCAGATGCTGGAGCGCGAGGCTGCCAGCCTGCGCACCAAGTACGACCGTCTTAACGCGAGCCAGCGTCAGTTGAACGCGTCCAGCATTTCCAAGCCTAAGTCTAACCTCCTTGGCGGCCGCTTTGGCGCCGGTGGTGTGCCTGTGCAGCGCAAGTCGTGGTACCAGAGCTCCCGCGAGCGTGCAAACGCATTCATCACGAAGCACCAGCAGCTTCTTGTCAGCGTCGCCATGTTCACTGGCAGCGTGTGCCTCTTCCACTACAACGGCGAGAACCTGCTGGCTTAAGCGCTGCGCGTACAGATGCTATTCTCTACGCTCAATGCGCTCTCGTTTTTTGTGGTTGGGTGCTGAGTCAGGCGTTAAGACGACGATGTACGCAATCCAGCACGGATGCAAGCTAGTGTCACGGAGCTCAGTTTAACAGGGCTGAGCTGCAGCCGTCTTTACTAATAGATATCAACAGGTGTTTGGCCTCACGCTCAATTGCATCGGTATTCCGTACAGTGATATCGTTGTCAAGGCAAGTAAATGAAATGATCTCTCGGCCTTATTGCTTCAAGATGTGGAGAAGCGGCCTCCACTGTCTTCGTACATGCGGTAAGCCACGTAATCAGTGACAAGCCTGGCAGCACAGACGTCGCGAAACAATGTAATGTGAGTCTCACATAGTTGAGCATTGAATTGCGCATTTCGTGTTGTCGCCTTACCGAACGACACCATGGCCAAGCTTGCACCGCTGAAGATCCTGCCACGCGATTCTGGTTGGATGCGCCGGTGCCACCGCATCAAAGATCTGGGTCTTCGCAATTGAAAGGAGGCTCATTAGTTCAGTTCTTCTTCATTGCATTCGCAAGTCAACATACCCGCAGACGATCTATGGTCGGTGCATCATCCTTCCCTTCGTGCGTATAAATCT
The DNA here is from genome assembly GCA_001314375.1 of Phytophthora podocarpi. Taxonomy (NCBI): domain Eukaryota; phylum Oomycota; class Peronosporomycetes; order Peronosporales; family Peronosporaceae; genus Phytophthora; species Phytophthora podocarpi. Next base: position 30,299 of record LGSN01000129.1, on the reverse strand, counting down.
TCTCGAGTAGGCTTCTCAAGAAGTAGTCAAGAGTAAAGGCATCTAGGAACCCTTGCTTCTGGAAATCGAGCACGCCCCAAAAGAACTGAAAATACAAAAACCGACTAACATTGTTAGCCCACCGTGAAAGGGATCAGGTAAATACACTCAATCTGCGACTTACGCGAAGCGCAGCAGTTGATACTCTGTCGCTCACAACAAGAGTGAAGTCCAAGTAGGCATGATAGTCAATTTCACCGTTGAATGTCGGCACTTCAGCAAACAGTTGCGTCGTGAAGGCATCCGTCAGATCGTGTGTAGGCTCATTGCCCGTGGGGTTGAAGGCACGCTTTTTCCCGTAGTCCTGTAACTCACTCATGCTAAGCATGCCGTTGCCATCGCGGTCCAACTGGAGATACTGCCGGTGCACATTTCGAACTCGCGTTGGGTGGAATGGATTCCCCTGCTGATCGTACCGTTCGCGCAGCGATTCATCCATCAGTCGAAAGAACTCTGCAAAGCGACCGCACGTCACCACTTGATGGATCGATAGACCACGAGTACGAATTTGCTGCAGGCCGTGTGGCAACAGCAGCAAGCGCACACAGATGAGTTCGTAGTACTGCTGGAAGTCTTCCTCATTCTGAAGCGCAAGTGCCGGAGAGGAGGCTCGAATTGTCTCGGTGATGAGCGACACGTACGTCTTCTCAGATAGCGTTTCATCGTCTTTATCAGCGCCTTCCTGGGCAACTCGTTCCAGTACGAACCGAGCTACGCGCAGCGACAACTGCAGTTGGTGAAGATACTCAAGGATCGTGTAGCCACTGACCTTCCTCTGTGTGTCCTGAGGAAACTGCAAGTGTCAAGACCAACATTAACAACAGCATAAGTTTCAAACTCGTAGAAGGCCGTGCAGATTTCGACTTGAGCGCTTTGCACCATGAGAAATCGTTGAGCAGACAGCAAAACCTCCAGCTTTGCACGTAGGGTGGGTGAATTGCACCAAGAACCCTGTGAGAGGGATCGGTATTCTTCGTACGACAGCATGAGTGCCATCTGTGCGTCGAGCATTCGATCTACCTCCACGATACCCGTCTTGTTGGCTCGGTGCTTCATCTCTCGCTTTTGATCCAGCGACAACCTGGAATCGCCTGATTCAAACGCCATCCACCACTATCATAACTACTCAGAACAGCCATAATAGTATCAAATGATGTAATACATACAGGCGAAGGAGATGATGTGCTCCACTAGCTGAGAGAGCTCAGAACCGGAAAGGATGACGGCATCCAGCCGAGCCGCCACCCTCCCGCGTCGAATGCGCTCGCCGCATGTGAACGGAGTCCGTTTGCGCGGGAAGAAGAAGCGGGGGATACTAGAGGTGTTTGTCTTCTCTCTCGGTACTTTACTGATGTTAAGAGCAGGTGGTGGTACTGAAAGACGTGAGGGACGCTCCATGCTGTTGACGTTGCGCTTCAACGTGCAAGCCTTGCGTCGTTTCGTCGAAGATGGCTACGTTCTATTATTTCCTTTTTCATCCAATCAGCTGGTTTTCATGTGGTGCACACAATATTGCGTTGGAGCTAATGGGCTCCCCAAATTGCTTGCTACGTTGGGACCAGCATCCATGGAGCTCGACGGACCCGCCACGAACGGCGGTGACGACGCGCAAGTCGATGTGGCGAACTTACAAACACCAGTACCAGACTCTTCACCAATCGATACCCCCGTTGATAACGGCATTTCTGCTAACGAGGAGGAGCAAAACAAGATACTAGAGACGACAACTACCGATCAACAAGTGGATGACAGCGTCAATGTGGAGGGCGGTGCATCGCAGCAGCCGCTGGAGACTGAAGATGCAAAGCAAAGTGAGGATCCGTCTGGACCTGAGGAAGTGGCGACTACAGACGGACAAGAGGAAGGTGGACAGCAAGAGGATGTGGTGATGGCTGACGATGCTGCGTCTTTGGCTTCGGATCCTGCCGCTGTTGAGGATAGTGACGCTGTGCCAATGGAAGACAATGTTGATGGAAGTATGCAGCAAGAGGGTGAAGCTATGAACGAGAACGATGGAGTTATCGGAGGAAATGGCGAAGCAGCGGACGCCACAATGCAGACGGTTGAGCCAGCAGCTACTACTGAAGCATCTGCAGTGAATGAAAAAGCGGACATGCCGACTTATTACCAGGACTCGTCAGTGGAAGAAGTATCTGTGGGTGCGTCGGCTGGTCATGCAGACAGCGCTGACACCACAACTCCTGCACAACCTTCTGCAGCCGACATGGAGACGAACGCTGCTTTGAGTGAAGAACAAGAAGCAGGAAAAGACGCTCCTGTGGAAAATACAGGAGAAGATGGCGCATCGTCTTCTCCAACGCACGATGAAAGTGAATATGATCCGTCGGCGCCCACGCTAGTGACGTCTTCTGTACCCCATGGTGACGATGAATATGACCCGGCCAATCCGTCTCCAGCGGGAACACCAGTTGCAAGCAATACCGCAACAGGTTTTGCTAACCATCGTCCAGCTGCAGAGCAGGAAGAGTATGACCCAGACCATCCGTCCATGGCCCCATCGGCAGCAACTGAGCAACCTGTCGCCATGGAAGTGGATCAGACTGCTACAAACTCTGCTCGTGGTGAGCAATCCGCCGTGACACCAGCAAAGAGGAAGGCTGATGATGAGCCCAATGTTTCTTCCGACGCACCAACAAATGGAGATACAAATTCTAAACGGCCACGCCACGTTGATGGCAACAAAAGCCCCCATGACGACGACCACAAGCACGGTCGCCATCGTCGCGGAAGCGGCGATTCTACGACATCTTCTAGCATCAAACACGAGCATCACGAAGAGGACCACAAGGGGCTCTCTGCTGCTGCGTGGGATCGGCTCATGGATTTTCAGACAAGCGGTGAGTTCCGAGTCACGCAAGTGAGCCGTGCTGCCTTTGCATCCGTTGGTGCTATGCCCGAGTTTGCTCAAATTGCCATCATTGCCCGATTCGTACGCACTCCTATGCGGGAGGTTCGCGACAAGAACGGACAACTCATGCGCATCTACCGCGAGTACCAAAAGGAGAACCCACAAATCGCGGCACTGCAACCTGTAGACGCCTTCATCTCGGACTACAAGAGCGACCCAGGACTTTTTCGCTTCGGGTACGCTCCTCCACAGCCAGCTACGGGTATTTCTAATGTTCAAGTTCCGTATCAACGGGACCAACCCCCAAAAGATACTCCAGCAAGAAATTCTCCTCGACAAGCAAGGGGTACAGCTGTCCGATCTGAGCCTGTGCAGCACCAGCACAAAGATGTGGACGAGTTTGGGCGTGCTGTTCACCTGGACCAAGCACGTGCACAGGAACCTAATGTGTCAGCGCGCACTACTAACCAAAGGTCAGCAGTAGACCCTCGGCTAGCTTCGCGAGGCCGCCAAGGTCTACCTTCGTCGTCTACTCAAGCAGTGCAACCGGCTGCGACAGGAGCAAGAGCTGAAGATCCGCGTCGCCGTGATCAGCCTCACCCTCAAAGCAGCAGTGGAGCTGGACGTGATCCTCGTCGTCGTGGTTCGTCGACAAGCCAGCAACCGTCTCCACGAGGAGGACAACTAGGGCCGTCTCGAACCGCGGGCGCGAGTGATCTGTACGAACGTCTGCCGGCCCCTGTAAAGGCTGTAGTAGACAGTATGCGGCGCGAAGGAAGGTTGCAAGAGCCGCTCAACGATAACGTAGTCACGCGGTTGCTGCATTTGCCTGAGCGCGTGGCACTGAAGGCCGTTGAGAATTTCAGCAACGTGGATCTCTCGCAGGTGGAGAACCTGCAAGGCTTTCTGGTGGGAATCATCAACCGTGTCAACGAGAAGGCGATCGCCTCAGAGAAACAGCACCGGCCGCAGGTGCCGTCTCCTCGGGGACATCCACCTTCAGTGCTTCCGCTAGGCGGGACTTACGCAGCACCACCACAAGGTGGCTCAGTTCTTGGTGGACCTCCTCAAGGAGGGCGTTTGAACAGCAGCAATGGAGCAAATGGCGGAGGCTACCGTGGCCAACCAGCTCCCATGGCAGTCGGATCTGCCCCAGCGTTGTATGAACGTCCCTACGATGCCCCACAGGATACTCGGGACCCACGGCGTCGACAGCCAGCGCCTCAGGGGCAGCCTCAATACGGCGGAGCAGTACGAGGACCACCTCCGACCGGCGCTGCGCATGGTCCTATTGGGATGCAGTCGTTCACTGTGTTGCCAGTGTCTGTGCAGAATCATATTCACTCGTTAGTGGCCAATCGGACATTGTCGTCTTTAGAGGAGCTTGGTGGCAAGTGCTATGAAGTGCTTGGGCAGCTTTCGGAGCCGCTGGCCAACCAAGTGCTCACTCGATTCGCAGGCGCTAACCTCTCCAACGTTCGCAACAAGAGCGGATTCCTCATTGGTGTCGTCAAGCGAGCCCGTCAGGAGTATGGTTTCAACTAAATAGCACGAAGAGAAGGCGACTAAAACCAACACGCACATGTGACGAGTTCTCAGCATGATCTGCTTTCATCTTAGTTTTATTTTTCTTCAGCAGCACAGTACTTATCTGCTTGAAAAGGCAATACGTGTCTCATAGACGCAGAGGAACCGCTGTTTGCTTACCTTGAATGAACACTTCATCTTGGCACAGCGCATGGACATCACCTCAGCAACAGTAGTAATAACCAATATATTTACGTACTCGGTCTCTCCTTGGGATGGCAGCCCGTGGCTTGAAATTACTCCAGCGTAACACTGAACTCAACCTGGTCTGGATCTTCAATAGCGGCCATTTGGCAGCAGCAAGTGCGGCTCGAAGGGCACATCCGGCAAACTGTCGTCATCGTCTGTGGTCTCCTCTGTCTCGGAGCTACGTGTTGTCCTCTTGGTCCGGAATTTACGCTCGTAAAAGAGCATGTACGCGCAGCTACTTAACACCTCAGTTACGGGCGCCTCACGTACACTGTCATCGGAGACAAAAAACCATTGCGACGGACTGGCACGGCGGTAAGCTGTGAAATGACCGCAGCGCTCGTTGCCATGGTGTAGAATGACAGCCGTCAGGTCGTACAGCAAATACTGCTGCTTGGTGGCCTCGCTAAACGGTGGTGGCGACGAACCAGATCGCCGTACGAGGCCGCTTGCTGACCGAGCGGCGCCATTTACTAGTTTTTGCTCTGCGACGGAGCCCAACTCATATTGACAGTAGACACTCATGTCTAGCTCCAGAGGAAACTCCACATACGTTTCCAGCTTGACTGCACCGCCAGTCCTCCTGTACACTTTACGGTTTAGGTGGAAGCAAAATACATCCGGGCTGCGCGAAAACTGCAAGCGCTTGTGACATTCGCCACGGCTGCGCGGGATCGGCCGCTCGAGTTGCTCCAGATCAAAGCTGGATGATGAATTAGCCAGCTGCTCCAACGTGTGAATCCAATCCTTCCGCTCATGTTGAGAGATCTCCAGATCCATCACGTCACTGGCATTGCCGTGCTGAAGTCGTGCCTGCTTCTTCATTGCTTGCGCATACTCCTTCTTTGTGACTTCCAGCTCGTCAACAACGCTGCAGTAACTGCACTCAACCCCTTTAATGACCTCGGGCTCTGTGTACAAGTGCAGAGCGTCTGTAAGGCGCGAGATTTTCTTGTCCCCTAGCGCCACAAGCGACAGAGATACGTCTAGGAACGGCTGATTGTTAAGAGGCCGGAAGCGGTGGCAGCGAGAACACTGCAGCAAATTCACTTGAAGTCCTTGCAGGGGATTCCAGTTCCGTTCATCGACTGCTTGCGAAAGCCGAAGATCACTGATCGACCTCGACGTCGCGGGGACTTGCACATCGTCCATTGACAGGTCAACCAGTCCCCGGTCCTGTACCGAGCAACGGCGATGCTCATTGCCGACCAATTTGAAGAGGAACTGTAGCAGCTCCTGCGAGTCCTTTTGTCCGTCAACACAAAACACAGCAAGTTAAGTCAGTCATAAGCCTCAATTAAACCTCTACGGACAACTCTCACCTGCTGCTTGTTGCCACGGAAGGCGCGTAACTTGCTGGTCAGCTCGGCGTTGAGAATCCTTGGCGCTACCACTCCACACGGCTCGTGTTCCTCCCTTGGCGTCAGCGCTGCCAGTAAAGTACTTGGTTATGTTAGGCTGTTCGCACTTACGAGCGAGTCAAGGGAGCGACTACAGACGCACCTTCCAGACAGTCGCGTAATGCGCCAGTAAACGCGATATTGCGGCGCGTGACGCGCGCGCGCTGCTCGATCTCCTCGAGGAACTCGTGCACGCTGGGCAGAGAGGCCAGCGCTTGCAGGATGGCGTTGAAGAAGCACGTGTTGCCCAGGTTCTGGAGACCCGGCACCGCCAGACGCGGCGTCTTGGCTGCGAGACTCTGCATGGCGGCGGTGAACTCGCCGCGGATGTGGTCGTCGGCCTTCCTCGCTATAATATGGCTTGCGCTTCCGCCGGTGATGCTGAAGGGAGAGGGGATGAGTTTTCGAAAGGGTTTCTACCAATAGAAAAGGTGCTTATTTTGAACCAATAGAATGGAATATGGATGTTGAAGTGCACGACCTTTTGACCAGCATTTACTGCAACAGTGAAAGTGCTTCGATCACTGAAAAACAGGTACGTGTATTAGTTGCTGATCAACTTTGGGACTCCTATTGGGGTTCTCGTCTACGGAGCCATGCGAGGCACGAACGCGGGCAGGCCGGTGATGGCACGGCCAAGGATCAGGGCGTGAACATCGTGCGTGCCCTCGTACGTGTTCACAGCCTCCAAGTTCACGACGTGGCGGATGATATGGTACTCATCCGAGACGCCATTGCCACCAAGCATGTCTCGGGCATTGCGAGCAATCTCGATGGCCTTGCCGCATGAGTTGCGCTTGACCATCGAGATTAGCTCCACAGGAGCCTTGCTCTCGTCGAGCAGACGGCCGACTTGCAGACATCCTTGTAGACCGAGCGCGATTTCCGTGTTCATGTCTGCCAGCTTCTTTTGGATAAGCTGGTTGCTGTAAAAAGTTCAATGGTGCAAACATCTGTCAGGACTGGAGCTTATCAATCACACACAGCTACACAACCGAAGTACGTACGCTGCGAGTGGAGCACCGAACTGCGAGCGGTCAATGGTATACTGGCGAGCAATGTCCATGCACGAGTCTGTTCCAAATGAAGAGCATCATAGAGCGAGTTAGATCACTGGACCGTACACATTTTCTCTAAAAAGTATCAAAGTCCGTACATGCTGCGCCAAGGGCTCCCCAGGAAATGCCGTAGCGAGCGCTATTCAAACAGGTGAATGGACCCTATAGTTGTTGCATTGGTCAGAGAAGAGAGTTGTCAGATAATTTGGATGAACACGCCGAAAGAAAGCTCAGCTACGGCGTACCTTGAGGCCCTTCACCTTAGGCAACATGTTTTCCTTGGGGACTTCGACATCCTCTATGAAAATCATGCCAGTAGCAGACGCCATCAATGTTGCCTTGCCTTCGATGTATGGGGCTGACAGACCCGGGAAGTCCTGATTGGGAACGTGAGTCAGTACCACCTCTACTAAGTTAACAACCAAAGATAACAGTGACGCACCTTCTCCAGGATGAAGCCGCGGATATCACCTTCGTCATCCTTGGCCCAGACAAGGAAAACGTCGGCGATCGGAGCATTAGTGATCCAGTTCTTGGAGCCGTTGAGCACGTATTTGTCTCCTTTGAGTCTAGCACGTGTCTCCATCCTTTTCAAAACGACGAGAAAACAAGCACAAGGGAGTGAGATACATACAACCATGCATCCCAACAGATAGCAACAACGCACGAGCCAGGGTCGGATCCGTGGTTCGGCTCCGTCAAGCCGAAGCAGCCAATCATTTCGCCTGTGGCGAGACGTGGGAGGTACTGCATGCCAGTAACGGATCAGACACAACACAAGTCAGAATAGTGTTTGCAGTGGAAGAGTACGATTCAAATTCCTATTGAAATTGAACTGCCACTCACCTTCTCCTTCTGTTCGTCGGAGCCAAAGGTGTTGATTGGGTGCATCACCAGAGACGACTGCACACTCATAGCCGAGCGATACGCGCTGTCCACCTGCCACACGAAACATACACACACACACAGTTAAGTAAGTTCTCTGTGACGCACAACACATACAAGCCAACTCTTCAGCAAGCACGTACACGCTCCACAGCATTTGCAATGAGGCCGTAGGACACGTAGCCCACTCCGGCACAGCCGTATCCCTGGATCGTGGGGCCAAGGAAGCCCATCTCGCCCATTTCCTTCATGATGGAACGGTCGAACTTGCCCTTCCGGTTGGCCTCTACGATCCTTGGCAGCAGCTTCCCCTGGCAGTAGTCGTTGGCCGATTTCTACAGGGAAACTCAACGTGTCAGTCACAAATGTATCAACGACTGTTGCTGAGAACAGCCAGACTCACCTGGATCATGGCCTCCTCTTCCGTTAGCTGACTGTCCAGTAGCAGCGGGTCGCGCCAGTTGAAGGCGGCGCGGCCTCCAGCCATGCCTCGCGTGGCTCCGAGGACGCGACGTGCCGTGATGGACAGAAAGAGCGACTTGGCGGCCAGCATAGTGCAGGTGCAAAAAGATGTTGCGTCGACCTTGAAAATAGGGATATGACTGACGCGGATTTTGGTCGTCGGCGGATGCTGATTGGGTCGTCCTATATTGTGATTGGAAGTTTGTAAGGGGCAGTGGTGTAGCGCACACCAAGTTGAAGATTTGAGTGTGCGAAAAGGTGCAGTCTACGCAGCACTTCAAGTTGCAATCGAGCGGCTGGTATCGGAGCTGCGGTGTCATGCGGCACTATTGCCCCAGGACAGCGGATCTCTGTGTAAAGCTTGCGTTTGTAGGCCTCTGCTGTGCTGACTGCGCACAGTGTATGCCGACCCGAGCGTTAGGCTGGTGAAAGACGAGCGAAGGCGAGAGAATTGGCGTCGTGGCTGCAACTGATTGTGAGTCTGTGGCCATGTATGGATTGATAAAGAGTGCTGTAACTTAAACTATATTGGTTACGCAGGGCCTTGCAGATGGCAACGCACTATTGCGGAAGAGTGTGGAGCCGGCGGAGGTGCAGGACGCCCTGCTATTTGTTATGGAGAACGTGAAAGGCCGAGTGTTGATCGAGGAGGAAGGCGGCGAGGAGGCGTCTTTGCTGGATACAATGCAGCTTATGGATGACCTAGCGACACATCAAGACAGTGTGTTTGATGACCGATGCGATATCTTTCCGCTGAGCATCCGACCTCTATTAATAGTTATGAATCGCGCAGACAGCAGCAGTAAACACGGTTTAGCCATAGCGGCCATTGGTGAAGAGATCAATACTGCTGAGCAGGTGTGCTGCTACGGCATTTAGGACGTGTTCACGAGTGTTTGCACGATGATAGGAAAATTTTGCGGTGGAGGCAAAACTTGTGACGGTGAAGCAGCGCGTACGAGAGCTAAATGCAACTGAATCCGCTCCAGATCAGTGTCAGCCGACGTCAAGGGGAACACAACCAACTAAACCAGAGATACGATGTGCCTACCGCGGCGATGCCCTTAAGTTAATGCCTGATTATATTCCTGGATTCTTGTATGCAGACTCTTAGTCATGAGTTGGGTCTCCGAATAAGAGATACTTTTATTCGTATGCTCGAGCTCATCGAGAGGTAAGTCTGTCATGCAGAGCGCAGTATCAACCTCGAGAGACAAGTCTCGCGCCAAGGGGCTTGTTATCGCGCCGCAAAATCATAATACTACCGACGAGTCTTCGACTCGGTCGAATTCATGAAGGTCGTCGAGGTGGAGCTCTTACTGGTAAAGCGGGCGAGGCGTAGCAAAACTCCGCATCGCACGTCACATCTTTTATTTTCAACCAATCTCCGTTAATATCATCAGATCGCATTCCATTGGTTAATATCCTCTCGATCGCCCCCTTGCAAGCTCGCAGAGGTGCACACGTGGGGAACCCAAGCCAAGCCAAAGCTCGAGCACTTCGACGCACCCCCTCTCTTCCGGGTCGTCCCCCTGCATCCCAAGCTCTCCAGTCGTCCATTCGGGAGCTGTCTCGGTGTCTTCGTCCCCCTTCTGTCCCTTTCTCCATCCGAGTAGAAGCCGAAACAGCTCGTGACTCATGAGCCAGAAGCTACGTGACCTGATCCGCGGCGTGCGCGCCAGCAAGACGGCGGCCGAGGAGCGCGCCGTCATCGCCAAGGAAAGCGCGCTCATCCGTACAGCCTTCAAGGACCAGGACAAGCAGTACCGCCACCGCAACGTGGCCAAGCTGCTCTTCATCCACATGCTAGGCTACCCGTCGCACTTCGGCCAGATGGAGTGCGTCAAGCTCATCGCCAGCCCCTACTTCGCCGAGAAGAGGATGGGCTACTTGGGTCTCATCCTGCTGCTCACGGACCAGGAAGACGTGTTGACGCTTGTCACTAATTCAGTCAAGAAGTGAGTGGCTGTCGGCTGCAGTTTTTGGTGCTGCTGTGGACTAATTTATGGATGTTTTTGTGCTGTTTTATAGTGATCTGAACAACCAGAATCACTTCATTGTGGCGCTGTCGCTGACGGCCGTGGGCAATGTGGCTTCTGTAAGGACGTTCGTTGAGCTGGACATTTTAGTGGAAAGGAGAGAAATGCTGATTGTTTTTTTGTTTTGTTTTTTGTGTTGCTGATGTGCAATTCAGGCGGATATGGCGCGTGACTTGGTGATGGATGTGGACCGTCATTTGCGCAGTGACAATGAGCATCTCCGCAAGAAGGCGGCATTGGCAGCCATTCGAGTGTTCACGAAGGTGCCGGATCTGGTTGAAGACTTCACGGAATCGATCTTGGGACTGCTACGTTCCAAGCACCATGGTGTGCTGCTTGCGGGTGTGCAACTCATCACGGAAGTGGTGCTGTTGGATGCGGAGAACTTGAAGAGATTCAGCAGCCTCGTGCCGAAGCTTGTGCGCCAGTTGCGCAACTTGCTATCCATGGGATACTCGAGCGAGTACGATGTCAGTGGCATCGCCGACCCGTTCCTGCAGGTGGCGATCTTGAAGCTGCTGCGGCTGTTGGGCAAGGATAATGAGGAAGCCAGTGAGGCGATGAACGATGTTTTGGCGCAAGTGGCTACGAACACGGAGACAGCCAAGACGGCTGGCAATGCCATCCTTTACGAATGTGTGCAGACCATCATGACGATTGAGAGCGACAGTGGACTCCGTGTGCTGGCTATCAACATTTTGGGACGTTTCCTGCTAAACCGTGACAACAACATTCGCTACGTAGCGCTCAACACTCTATCCAAGGTCGTGGCTGACGACGTTACGGCGGTGCAGCGTCACACCAACACCATTGTGGATTGTCTGAAGGATCCGGACACGTCCATTCGTCAACGTGCGCTTGAGCTCATCTACTCACTTGTCAACTCTTCCAATATTCAGTCGGTACGTTACATGCTGCAGCGCTTGACCGTACGCTTACCACAACAAAGTTGTGGATGCCATAACTAACTTTTTTGGCGTGCTGACTGCTTTTTATTTTGCAGCTCGCGCGTGAGATGCTCAACTACCTTGTGATTGCTCCGAATGATCAGAAGCCTGAATTGTGTTCGCGCATCGCTGGTAAGTCCTTGAATGAGTTTTTTGCGATATCAAAACTACAAGATAGCGCTCTAACTAAATATTGTGTGGCATATGCTAGATGCGGTTGACCGCTACGCACCTTCAAGTCGGTGGCACATCGACACGCTGATCACGATGCTGTCGATTGCTGGTTCAACGCTGCCGGACGAGCGGATATGCAGCTCGCTCATTACTCTTATCCAGCGTAACCCCGATCTGCATGCATACGTGGTCCACAAGCTCTTCTGGGCGCTTCACGACGACGTTTCTCAACTGTCTCTTGTCCACGTTGGTATCTGGTGTGTTGGTGAGTACAGCAAACTTCTGTTGCTGGACGCCCCCGCATCCGAGGATACGCTAAATGATAAGAGCCGTGTGGACGAGAGCAGTGTCGTAGAACTCTTCAGGACGATTCTGCGCCACCATGGATCCACGGACATCACGTGTGCGTATTCATTGAACGCTATGGTGAAACTCACGACACGTTTCAGCTCTCCGACTGAGGTTGCCAAGCTGAACTCGATGATCTCCTCCTTCAACACATCCATGCTGCTGGAGCTCCAGCAGCGTGCCACGGAGTACACAACCCTTGGCCAACCGCAATGGTCTTCTCTTCGCAACGATGTTCTTGCCGGCATGCCTGCCATCGACGCATCTAAGGTGCGCAGCCGCAACGACAACCTTGCGTCGTCGGCAGTGGGTTCCGCCGACCTTCTGGGTGACGAAGATGCAGGAGCGAGCTCAAGCAGCGGAAACACTGCGGCTGCGCCGAAACCTGTTCAGACCGCACAGTCGAGTGCTAGTGCCAGTTTGTTAGACCTGGACGATATTTTTGGCGGTGGTACGTCGACGTCGAGCGCCGGAACGGCGTTCTCGACCTCATCTTCTGCTCCAGCTGCACCGCCCGCGGTGGACTTGCTAGCAGACATTTTTTCAAGCGGTCCGGCTGCACCAGGACCTGCAGCCGCACCTGCAGCTGCTTCGCTCGGTTCAAGCAACGGCGGTGGAGCTGCTCCGGGAGCCAATGACTTGCTAGGATTGATGGACTTTGGCGCACCTGCCCCGACGTCAGCGCCTCCAGCAGCCAACCCGCCATTGCGCGCTTACGAGAAGAACGGTCTGATTGTGGACTTGGAGATCACGAAGCCCAACCCTGACGACAAGTCTGTGACGTACATCACGGCGACTATGCGGAACTCCACGGCCATGTCGATCGAGAAGTTTGTGTTCCTTGCCGCGTTCCCCAAGTACGTCAAACTGAAAATGGAGCCCCCTACTGGTGATGTAGTGCCACCGAACAACAGTGGCACAGTCACCCAGGTCGTCAAGATCCAGAACAGTATGCAGGGAGAGGTAAGATTGCGATTGATATCCTTGTTGGTTGGGCTACTGGCTGAGATACTAATGTGTATGCCTGTTGTTTTCTACTGTGTTTTTCCATCGTAGAAACCCGTGCTCATGAGGATTAAGCTTGAATTCTTTGTAAATGGCAACAAGGTGGAGGACATGGCGACAGTGAACAACTTCCCGTCCAACATTTAATCAGCCCAAGTAAAGACGAAGCAGGCTCCCAGGTGTGAGCACACTGGCTGGAGCTTATGGCCGCAGCATCACTCTGCGCTGGCAAGCAACTGGATGAATGGTCTGCCAGCTCAAATATCGGGCAGAGGCAAATCTTTGAATACGAGAACCGATGCCCTTCTTTGGGAACTAATCTAGCTACGAAGATGACCAAGGACAAAGCAATATAGCCGGGCTTGTTTCGTGTTGATAGTTGCCATGTTTCTCACCCATACTGCAGAGATAAGCCTCATCCAAGATAGGTACAAATGTGCACAAGCAAGCATGCTCCTTACTGCACGCGGCGCTTAAGCGTGGAGAGGCGGAATTGCCAGTAAGCCTTCCTCACGCGGTCCGTATCGTTCATCAGCGTCTCCAGAAGCTTGCTGGCCGATTCAATAGCATCGTCTGTGCCTTCTTTCGCATACAAATCCACCAGCAACGCCGCCGCAAAGATGCAGTCGGGCGTAGTTGCCAACACCTCCTGCGTCTTCTCCTTCAGTTGTGCAGCAAAAGTCGTTTCATGGCCGCGAACGAGACCGCGGAGGTAATTCCACGGACTCTCGTTATGCACGGCCATGGAGATCTTCTCCAGCGCGTAGTCAACTTCACGCTGGCGATCCACAGTGGCCGCAAGTCCCGACGTGTTGCTCAGCACGAACCAGCGATGGTTCCACGCCGAATTGTTGCGCATGTCCTCAAGGAGCATCTTGTCCACGAACCCCAGCTCTCCGTCCCAGAGACTGAAAGTCTTGACGGCCCACTGGCGGTGCGCCCAGGCGTGGTAGTTCTTGGAGTCTCCGTCAATGGCCATGGCGCAGAACTCCTTCTCCTCACTGCCGTCGTGCAGCATGGTGCAGATCTCGCGGCGGTGGTGCCAGATCTGGTAGTTCTTGGGGTGCTGGATGGCCATGTCGGCCGTGAACTGGAGCTCCTCGCGCATATCCGAGCCCAGCGCCTCCATCACGCGTCGTCGGAAGTACCAGACCGTGTAGTTGGCCGGGTTGGCGTTGATCACGTCCAGCGTCAATGCCAACGTGCGCTCGCTGTACTCGTTCGTCTTGAGCACGCCGCGGAAACAGTCCATCACGTCCGTGACTGGCGAAAATGGAGCATTGCGAGTTACTAAAGGGTAGATAAGTGGGTGTGGCGGAGAGGGAAGACCCACGTACAGTTGGCGGAGTAGGCGATGCTCACGATGGGGTCGGGGCCGTCATCCTGCGGCACTTTGACCACGTCGGCCCATGCGGGATCCTCGCTGTACTTCATCGAAAAATGGTTCTGAAAAAATGTTTTTTTTCAGCTTGGTTTGGAGCAACATATAGGATATTGAGGCAACATTAGCGCAAGTTTTTGGAAGTTGGATTTGCGTAATGTTGCTGATATTTCTCTAGCTGAGCCTCCATCTGACGCGCGACTACTGCGCTCTATCTTCCTCGACACCTTGACCCCCCTCCAGGCCAAGCGTCTGTAACTACCTCGATCCTTGCTCTCTGCGCGCAGCTCGACTTGATGCGACTACAGTAGTAGGCTGACTATTTGACGCTTGTCTCCACTGCGCTTACGCTGCCTTGCCCTTGAGCACGGCACGCAGGTCCTCAGCTGTCTGCTTGGCGATATCCTGCGAGCGCATCATGAAGCGGTCTGAGATCCAGCAGACCACGAAGTAGATGAGACCAAAAGGGATCTGCTCGGCCAGCAGGTCGCCTGCCTGGCGCGGCAGCTCCATGAAGCGCGAGGAGTAGCTGGCCACGAACCAGAAGCCCTGCAGCAGCGAGAAGGCGAAGGCCACCTTGAAGGCCAGCAGCGGGTTGAGCCACCGCCGGATGAACAGCACTGTGCTGGATCCGATGAGCACTGACAGCGCCTCGAAGCCCACGATGAAGCTGAGCCCGCGCGGGCTGTGGCGCATGCGCTGCATCTCCAGGTAGCTCATGAGCGCCACGAGGCCTGACATCTTGCTCAGGAACGACACCCACAGGTCGTTAAAGTACACCGTCTTGGCATAGTGCTGCAGCACCTTCTGATTGGCCGCCTCCTCCGCCGACTGCTTCACCGCCTCCTGCTTGATGCGCTCGGCACGCTGGCCCGCACTCGTCTTGCTTGTCGCCGCCATCGTTTTTTTCCTAATCCTTTTCGACAATTTCGATAATGGATCATATTCACAATTCGATAATGGGTAATCTACAATAAATGGGTAAAACCCCAAATAGGGTTTTTCCCATTTATTGTAGATTAAAAGAATACCGGTATTTTTTTTACTGAAAGTCCGTCAACACGGTTTCCAAACCAGTCAATTCTTACCTTAACTATCTGGATCGAAAATCGTGTTTAGCCCGGCTAGTATGGACTGCAAAAGCTGTGGTGGCCGACTCCCCAAAAGTCAATCGTTCACCCCGTTCCATCCCATCATGCTTCGCCGAGTCGTCCTGTCCAGCGCTGCCGCCCGTGGCGTGGCGCGTGTGTCCCAGCAGATGCGCTGCGTGAGCCAGACGTCGGTGTGCTTCGCCGAGGAGAAGCCCGCGGACGAGGCCGCCGCCAAGGAGGAGCCCAAGGCCGAGGAGCCCAAGGCCGCGGAGCTGTCCGAGACGGAGAAGCTGCAGAAGCAGGTAGAGGATCTCACGACCCAGAACAAGGACATGAACGACCGCCTACTGCGCGCGCTGGCCGACGCTGAAAACGTGCGTCGCATCTCCCGCGTGGACGTTAGCAACGCGCGCGAGTTCGCCATCTCCAAGTTCGCCAAGTCGCTGCTGGACGTGTCGGACAACCTCAAGCGCGCGCACGAGAGCATCGACATTGAGGCGCTGCAGCCGGAGAAGCAGCTGGACGCCATCAAGGTGCTGCACGAGGGCGTCGTGATGACGGAGAACCAGCTGCAGAAGGTCTTCCGCGAGTTCAAGATCAACCAGGTGGGCGCCGTGGGCGACAAATTCGACCCCAACGTGCACGACGCGCTCTTCGAGTACGAAGACGCCGCCAAGGAGGCTGGATCCATTGGCCAGCTCATGAAGACCGGCTACCTGCTGAACGAGCGTGTCATTCGTCCGGCGCAGGTGGGTGTCGTCAAGGCCCCCAAGGCGCAGTAAGGCGGTGACGACGACTAGCCATTCCTCTTATCATATACTGCATTTGTGCTGCCAACACAGTTGGCGCGGAAACGCAGACATGATGTAGGGGGAAGCATGCTTTAGGCGGTGGCGATTCTCCATGAAGAAGCTGTCACGATTGACGTATCGCGCGACGACGTCACTTCCACCTTAGAAAATCAAAACATGTATGGCGGTGAGTCCAGCGGCTTGCGAGCGTTGGCTGGTTTTGAGCGGACGGTGGAGTTGCAAGGGCTGACGCGATTCCATCCGAAGCGTATTATATAGACGAGGTCTTCAATCGATGCTTTTCATTTGCATGTTTCTAGGTGATTGCCATTCACATTGAAGTGTTGACTGACATTGTTGCTAGAAGACTGTAAGGACATCCTGTTTTCACTCAGATGCCTCGTTAAAGCACTGACCTTTTAATTTTAGGTGAGTTTGAGGAAGTGTGCGCTACTACAGTAGCATTCGCTACATGTAGTTGTTATTCAAGTTTTGTTGATATATGTATTGATTCACTGGACGGATTACGATTGTTTAGACCGCGTTGTGGGGCACATTCGACTGGGTGTGCGACCAGGCAGAGTCGCGAGACTCCTGAGCTTCTCGCTCCGCCCGCTTCTTCTCCAAGAACGCGTGCCACAACGAGCGACCGCCCTTCTTCGAGTACCAGAACATGAAGCCCACCATCGCGGTCACCACAATGGCTCCAATTATGTACCCAATCACCTCCACTGCAGTGCTGTCAGCAGTGCACATGTAGACCAGTCCAAGCAAGATGCCCGGTGCCACCAGAAAGAGGAAAACGAGGAAGAGTATAGCAGTCATCGGCCACGCAGCACTGGAAAATGCCAACGAGCGAGCCCAGTTCAGAATGGGCGTGCGGGTAATCGGAATCGGGTAGAAGAGCAGGATACCGAACACGTTGAACCAGAAGTGCACAAGTGCGATGGCAACCGAGTCGGACTTGCCCGTCACCAAGGCAGCGAGCAGTGCCGTTCCGGTGGTACCCAAGTTGGCTCCGATCACCAACGGGTAAACTTGTTCCAGCGTGATAACACCCAGACCTGCCAGCGGAGTAAGGGTGGATGTGACGACCGTCGACGAGTGAACACAAAATGTGATCAGCGTGCCGACAAGGATGTTGATGTAGCCGTTGTAGTTCAGCAGCTTGGAAACGAGGCGCTTAGTGGGGCCCATGAAGACCTTGGCCAGCATCTTGACTAGGGTAAGCAGAGAGCAGACCAGGATACAGAAGCCGATGACAGCCGTGATGGCACCGATACTGCCGTCACTCATGCTTGATCCCTCAAACACGCCACCGGTGACAAACGATTGTCCAGGCGTGCACTCAACATCGCCGGTAGCGACATCGTAGATGGCATCCTTGTCCACGACGATCAGCTCCTGCGCGAGCGGGTTCACGATAGTATCGACAGGGCTCTTGAACGCGCCGCTGTTGGTTTTGGCGTTGGACATAGCGATCGACAGCTCCTCGAGCGGGTGGAAAAGTACTTCAAGAGGGAACAACACGAAGACCGACCACAGGTTGTACATGTCATGGACAGTAGCGGCCGCCATTGCGCGCTGGAAACGGGCACGGTCTCCGACCTGGCCGAAAGCCACCATGATGCACGTGATGCACGTGCCGATGTTAGCGCCCATGATCACGTACACGCCCTGGCGGATCGTCATACCACCAGAACCCACAAGGGCCACGACGATGGACGTCACCGTGCCGGAGCTGTGAAGCAGAGCAGTGGCGATGGTACCGATCATCAGGCCAGCCACCGGGTTGTCGGCGAAGTCGAAGGCGCCCTTGGTGTCGCATCCAAGTGCCAGCGTGAAACCATCTCCGATGAACTTGACAGCTACCATGAAGAAGTACAGCGCGGCCAGGGACGCGATGCCGTAGATGATGCCCCAGACGATCTTCTCCTGGAGCGGCTTCTTCGAGTAAGAGTCCTCCTCTTCATCTTCAACGTCGATGTCTTGCTTCTGGTGGCAGTCGCTGACGATCGTGCTAGGCCGAGGATCCAGATTCGGCGTGGTCACCTTCTCGTAGTCGTTCGATGCGTCGTGGATCATCTTGACTGCGGCTTGCTGCGGGCTTGCTGGATGAGTGTCAAATCGGAAACTGAGATTGAGAATGACGCGAAGAGTTGTCCAAAAAGTGCTGACAGCAACCTGCTGTCAGCAAAGGCTGCTGAGCGGACCACCTTGCAGGAAAACTCAGTTGCCGGGTGGCCTCGAGCGGGTCAGAAATCGCGATCTGTAGCTTGCGATTCTAGTTCACGGCAGTAGCTTCTAGGAAGTATTTTCCACCACTGCTGGAATCTGCAGAGCGCTCTTGAGCGCGGTGGCGGATGTTGCCGAAGACTCCAGGGGGTAAGGCAGGACAAACACAGGCATAAACGCCGCGCAGCGTCAAAAGGCGGAATTACGCATGAGCAAAGCAGCGCCTAATCCAAAATGATCAGTCGGTGATTAAAGGCAACTTGTTGCGTCGAACTTCAAGATTCGCCGCGCTGGTTGGGGCATCCTGCTCTTGCTCAAACCATGCGACGATGCTTACCACCGACGCGGGGAATCTCTCCCTCGTACGCACGTGAAGATACCATTGGATGCGTTCCGCATCCCTCACGCGCTCCTCCGAGTTGTTGACTTGCCTTGGTTCGAGGACGGGGTCACTGCATAGTGAGTTTGCGGAATAAATGCTGTGTTTGGTAGCGTACATGTAGTTGCTATACATGTACGTGCATGCACACCGAAACATTTCGTTTGGCATCGATTAATTTGCGACATCGATTAATTTTTGTGGAGATTAAAAGGAAATTAAAATTGCCTTTTTATGTGACGTAAAGGCAACTTCAAGGCAACTTCCACGATCGACCGCCCGCTCTGCTCTATCTCCAGCGTCGGTCTCATTTGGATGGAGGACAGCGGAGCTAGCGCACGACCCCCACCTCCCTTGCTCAGCCAGTGCCTGGGACTGTCGCGGGCGCCTCGAGGCCTGCCTCATGACTTGAGACAGAGGGATCGTGCTGTACAGCGCTGTACGCATTCTGCTGAGTCTGCGGCAATCAGCAATACATGTAGCACGGCAAACAGGCTATAGAGAGGCTTCGCCACATCGCTTGATGACAACTGAATGCAAGATACCGTTCCGTCAGTTGATATCGGATCGAGCCCGTAATTTTCAGTGGCCGAATCATAGATTCGACTTGCCTTGGACCCAAACGGGTACAGTAGCACTTTCATAGGTACACGTGATGTCAGCTGCCTGGTTGCCTGACAGAGCCACACCTGCAGGTGGGTACATGTACGTTACCCGCCTTACCTGCCGGTCGTGACGCGGTGAACCTGTCGGCACCAGGACAAGTGCCGGTGGCATGGACTAGGATTATTAAATATCCTCGATTATATCTATCCGGGCCCCGGGAGCCTATTATAGTATCCGGGATGCATGTACCTGTACATGTAGGATACTCGTCGACGACGAGTCGTCGCGCAGCAACGCTAATTATCTTATCATTCCCCAGATGGGATTACACGCAGCAATTTGCAGGAACCCCGTCGAAACGTGAGGACCTGCTTTAAAATTCAATTGCTCCTTTTCGTGGATGAATGCATCACGCTGAGATGATCACAAATTGTGATTCACAATCTGAAGGAAGTGAAAACATGGCGAATCTTTTAACAAAGCAATTCGCGTAGAGGTGGCAATGAATTCGCCGACCTTCACTGTGAAGCTTCACATCGGCTGTACATGTAATAGGGCATTCTGAACGAGAATGGGCAAGTATTCAACTAGGTACATTAAGTATTGTCAAAATATTATGTGCCGTTGATTCAAAGGGCTTCGAGGTACCGATCTTCATAGTTTGTAAGTGATTGTATGCATGTCATCAAGGAGCGTTCTTATAATCTAAGCTTATCAGCTTGCTGCATCGAGACAATTGGGCAATGATACGCACTCTTGAACTTAGCTGAACTATTGCGAGCGCAACTAGTATTTAAAGTAGTTGGGCACAAACACGTAACGTATCCCCAGTAAAATGCACAGACACGAAAAGCTCTTCAAAGTGCACTGTCGGTCCAACTGCAGCGTCATGACCACCCCAAAATATTCATCGCTCACAAACAACGATATTCGCCACAGACAAGTTTGGCAGAATATTTTTAAATCTTTTGGACAGCGTATTTTCCATTGAAATGGAGATACGCTGTCCACAAGACACCACACAACATCGTGTCAATACTAGAGCGATTGCATATTGTAGTACTGTTGGTTTGATCTGCACCCCTGACGAATACAACAGTAGTAGCGCACACACCTGCGCTATTAGCAGACGAATCCAACTAAGCAGTCAACACATACTAATAACTTGCGTAGACCACCCGAGTTTCAAGAACTTGTCATTTTGGACGAAGTAAGTGATATCGGTGCTGCTGACAAACTCAGTATACTGCTCTTGATGCAATCCTCCGAAAAAAACTGGAAAAGAAAAGAATAGGGCGAAGCTGATAGATAGCCAACAACCTACCTAAGGGAAGCGGCGACAAGCCATCATTGAGCGTTAGATCATAAAGACTCTGGCCTCAGTACATGTATTTGTCGACTACGTATCAATCTAACATTTGACGATGTGGCAAGCACAAAACTCGCGGAAGCGCGTCAGTAGCTCCGGGTTGACGAGGAAGGTCGACCGATATGGCGAAGACGGCAGCCCAAGCGGCAAAAAATTTTAACGGTAAACTCGAAACTCGCTGTAGCAGAAAACTCACTCGTCGCTCATTTATACGTTGTTCTGCACAAAGCTAGCTACATGTACCATGGTGCGAATAAGCAAGAATGGTCATATTTTTTGCTACAATAGTTTCGTCGCGTAGTCTCTTGTTTTAATACGTCGCTTTCTACATCAGCTTTATTTTTCTTTATAGCGATGACTCAATGAACAAAATGCGCATCAACACCTGAAAGCTTTAAGAGAATGAATAGCACGAGTGGGACTGGGTTTGTGGTCGGACGAACAACGAAAACATGGTATTCGTAACACAGGAGGTTGGACAAACCAGACAAACACGCTACAAACAGTGCTCGCAGCTACATGTAGTTAGTGTGAGTAAACATCACTAACATGCCACTAGTTCCATTTCAAGGAAGGTCGTTTGAAAGTTCGGCTCGATGTGCTCGATGGATACCGCGACCCAACAAGGCATATCAAATCACGGGTGGATCTGTACTATTCCATGTCGTCGACCACTCAGATCGTTTGGGCTACAAGTCTAAAGCAACCAAGTCATTAACTACAACAGTTAAACTCCCAACAGGCCATTCCCCAACTAGTTTAAGATAAATCACGACATTCATCTAGGTTTCATTTAGCAGTTTGCGCGGAACTCCGCTCGAAGTATAGGACCGAGATACGAAGAGTGTCTCAAAGTATATCGGAGCTCAGTCAAGCGGCACAACAACAATGTCCAAGCCAGACTGCAAAACAATTTTCAGTTTCATTACGGGAACCCGGGGTCCGGTCACACGCTTCAGTTGTTTTTTCGCTTGCTCAAGTCGCTATGCCAGCACATCATGCCTTGGCAACACGTTTAAAAGTGCTACCGGTATTATGAAATATGTCAATACTTAAGTTCTTTAAAAAGGTTGAAAGGTGTACCTCTGAGCGTACGAGGCTAACGGTAAAGTTACATGTATTAGGTACTTGTACGTGCTGTCTACGCTGGTCCACAGTTTCTGAGCCCAGTAGTCTCAATTGACAGTGGAGAGATCTTAAATGCAGTAAAAATAAGAGTAGATAGACGTCGATGCGATAAAAGAGCTACCGTAGTGCTATTGAAAACGAGACTTTCTTTAAAAACAGATACCGAAAGACCTTGTGGCTTATAAGTTCTAGCACATGACTACACAACATGGACGAGAAGTTACAGTTAATCAATATCGCTTGTTTGGGGTTCTGTAAGGGTCAATGGTGGTTATTGGCAGCCTGGGATGTTAAAAGAACAACATTTCTCAATTGTAGATCTATTATTCAAGGCATTAAAAAAAAAGAATTCGTCTCTTATTCCTGTGTCCTAGTGAAAGGCTCTACATGTACACTTCCTCGGCCGCCTCACAGTCGGATCGTTTTGTAGTGCTCTTAGCTGGATTTAGTAGGAGTCGTTGGTCTTGATGTAGACTAGTTTCAGGAAAATGTTAGGCAGCAACCGGTTCTGAAGTTTGAAATGAACGAAACCAAATGTCGAGAAATTTCTCACCGATGCCGCGCTGAAGCCGCCATCGAGAAACATGTTCAAACGATACATACGTTAGAGCTACATGATCGCAATAAATAGCTAGGATAATTGTAGACACCTCAGGATGCCGTTCAGAACCTATTTTAAGTTATGTGAGTCTTCGCAGTCTTATGACTTCAACCCAGATAAAAGAAAATTTCGTGGAGCTGAGAGATTCTTCTTTTATTATAATAGATAAAAGGAAAGTGAATAAAAGAACTTGAAACATCCCTGTTGCTGATGGCAGCAATTTAGCTCTCTGGGTTGGAGCATACCAAAATCGGTTTTTGTAAAGCAAAACTTCTGCCAAATAGGCACCTGGAATGGGTCCTTCGGTTTTTTATTCATACCTCTCAGAGCTTGGCAATGTTAGACACACGTCCAAGCTGCGCAGCAAATGCCAGAGATGGAGCTTGGTACACTGGCATTGCCAGGAAGGCGAATCATCGGAGCCAACACCGGTGTGTATACATGTACTGTACTGCAAGAATGAGAGGTGCTTCGCTGACGGCCTTGGCGTACGGTACAATACTGGTCCTTGTAGCTACCTCGGCAAATCTCATGCAAAAATCGACTGCACATGCGGTCTGCCGCAGTCTGCGGACTCCGCATGATGCGGATCATCAAAACTGCACCGCATGTTTCGTGAGCCCGGCGCTGCTGCTCCTTGCGCCTCGTTCATGCCCACGATGGAAAGTGACGGTCTCCAACAGAAGCCTGCGACTCGCCGATTTCAAGACGCGTCACTCTGCTCACCCTGGTCAGACTCTGAGCCTGAGGCAAAGCTTCGGCACGCTCCAGTTCCATGCACTTTCCCCGCAACGCGACAACATAGCCGATACAAATGCAAACACAGCTAAATTGATGGATGGCGGAGATATGTTAGTGTGCCATGCATCCTGTGAATGTTGCCTTCGCTGCGCAGCGGTGTGGAACTTCATCGGCGACTGCATTATGTATTCGACTGTGTCTGCATGGCCAGTTACTTCGGCCATGCAGATAGGAGGTGTACCAATATTGTGGGTGGTACATTAATATTGTACGGTACATGCACATGTAACTGTATGACCTATCGTTCCCATAAAACGGGCAAGTCTCCTTTAATCGACAACTTCAATTCTGACACGAAGATCGCCATTGGCTGGCTGGCAGGCTCCCATCGAGGCGCTGCGTACATGTTCTCAACCACTGCTACCTGTAGTCCTGCTACATTTAGTAGCAGGCCCAGCCAGCATCAAGCTCAGCAACACATACATCTTAAATGAGCCTTTCCTTGCGTACGTACCGGTACCCGCAAGACCATGGTGAATGCCGACTGCTCCAGCAACACGCGCCCCACCCGCGTCTGATCTCTGCTGGATTTTATGCCGGCTCGACCGAAGTCAGGAACACGGCAAGTTGCCGTCGCCAACTGGCTGCATATCACGTACTGTTACAGGCTACAGTATTAGATCAACAGAGACCTTCATCAGCTTTCCCGAAAATTGAACTCGCCATATTTTGCGTAACTTACATGTACGGCCCAGATATTAGCTGGGCCATGTACTTACATGTACTCGCGGAGACCGGCAAGAATCGACCTCGTTTGACGCTGGCCTCACTGATCTTCTGGCGGGCTAGGAATCGTAGTAGGGTGGCTGAAAGCGCCTGCCACCTAAACGCAAACGCACATATGACCCAGTCATTGACTCACGGTCAACCGAATCGCATGCACACGACACAAGGCATCGATATCCGCGCCTGACCGCAATCTTCTTCAAGCTACATATAGCGCAAAACCAGATAAAAAGCTAGGCGAGCAGCGTTCTCGGCGAGGATGCTGGCAGCCATTTCCCAACCCAGAAAAAAATGGTGACCACCAGTCAGAAACCTCTATGAATCGATTTTGCGACATTCAGCTCGAAAATCCACCGGTAGACGTTAGTGAGAGACAGTCAAATTGATGATCGGCCCCTTTGAGATCGGATCGCCATCGAGAAATAATATAAATTATAGGGTTACACCTCACTAAAGAGTCGTCAAAATCTCCCACTTGCAAGACACCTTCACCTTCACCGCCATCAGTCTCGGGCGATCCCTGTGCGCAGCGCTTGAGCTGCATTGAGGCTTGAGAGAGGCCATCGACCTGCTCGCCGCCGGCGCTGGTGGCTGCTGTTGTTGCTTTGCACGCTTGCAAATCGTGCGCGGGACCAAATCGCCTGGCCCGTCTAGGACGCCAAAGGGGTGCACTGGCTCCCACCACACGAACGACACACCAACGAGGGGAGCCGCTTAGTCGAAAGTCATTTTGGAATTGTCCACGGCAGAGTCAAGTGCATCTAAAAACAGCATCTTGCCGCATCTGCTCGTGTCTGTCGCCTGGTGTCCTGATTCGGAGACTTGTTATTCTCCCTTTCGCCCACTGAAGCTCAAGCCATGGCATCGTTCAAGGTGGTCACCGGAGACCTCATCCGCCTCGTGGAGACGCCTCATGAGAAGCAGCAGGAGGTGCTCGCCAGCATGGGCGGCCTCGAGGGCGTCGCCGCCTCGCTCAACGTCGACACTCGCCAGGGTCTGGACTCGAACAACACCGCCGACCTCGCGAAGCGCGAAGAGAGCTTCGGCAAGAACTACGTGGCTCCCCCCAAGCCCAAGAGCTTCCTGGAGCTCATGTGGGACGCCTACCAGGACATCACCATCATCGTGCTGACCATCTCGGGTTTCATCTCGATCATCCTGTCGTCCACCGTGGGCGACCACCCCGAGACAGGCTGGGTTGAGGGAGCCTGTATTATCCTGGCCGTCGTTGTGGTCACGCTCGTCACGGCCATGAACGACTACCAGAAGGAAGCGCAGTTCCGTGCGCTGAACGCCGTCAAGGAAGACGAGAAGATCAAGGTCATCCGCAACGGCCAGCCCGCTGAGGTCAGCAAGTGGAGCCTCGTGGTCGGTGACATCGTCCGCGTCGACCTGGGTGACATCATCCCTGCCGACGGTATCGTCTTCGGCGCCAAGGAGATCAAGATGGACGAAAGTGCCATGACTGGCGAGTCCGACCTTCTACCTAAGAACGCCGAGAACCCGTTCATGCTCTCCGGTACCAAGGTGATGGAAGGTGTCGGTAAGATGCTGGTGATCTGTGTTGGCGAGAGCTCGCAAGCTGGTATTATCAAGAGCTTGATTAACGGCAACCGCCCGGGTGCTGCTGCCGGTGGAAGCGACAGCAAGGCCGCGGCCCAGAACAAGAAGAACCCGGACTCCGACGAGCAGATCTATGTCGAGATTGAGACTCCCAAGAACGTTGGTGCCGTCCAGGACGAGAACAACAAGAGTGGTGAGGAAGACGATGAAAGCCAGTCGCCCCTCGAGGGCAAGCTGTACAACTTGACCGTACTTATCGGTAAGTTGGGTACACTTGTGGCTCTTCTGGTGTTCGTCATTATGTCGATCCGTTTCTCGATTGACACGTTCGGCAACGACAATAAGCCCTGGAAGAGTGGCTACGTCAGTGACTACCTTAACTTCTTCATTATCGCCATCACTGTGCTCGTGGTGGCCATTCCGGAAGGTCTGCCGCTCGCTGTGACTATCGCCCTTGCGTACTCGGTGAAGAAGATGCTCGTGGACAACAACCTGGTGCGTCACCTGGACGCCTGCGAAACCATGGGCAGCGCCACGACGGTGTGCTCGGACAAGACGGGGACGCTGACGACGAACCGCATGACTGTGATGCAGCTGTGGATCGGTGACAATGAGTTCTCATCTGCTACGGAGGGTGTCGGTGCGTTGTCGGACGCGACGAAGGAGGCGTTATGCACGGGCATTGCTGTGAACTCGACGGCTGAGATTCTGCCCCCTAAGGTGGAGAATGGTCTGCCCGAGCACACCGGTAACAAGACGGAGTGCGCCCTGTTGCAGTACATCCGCGACGGCGGCGTGGAGTACCCGGAGCTCCGCAGTAACAACGAGATTGTGCACATGCTGACGTTCAACAGTGCTAAGAAGCGCATGTCGGTGGTGGTGCGTCGCAGCGAGACGACTTGCCGTGTGTACACGAAGGGTGCGACGGAGGTGGTGCTTGGTCTGTGCCAGGACATGCAGGGAGTGGACGGTTCAATCGAGGGTCTGGACGATGCTCGCAAGGCGAAGATCGGCGAGGAGGTGATTGAGAAGTACGCATCGCAGGCGTACCGTACGTTGTGTCTGGCCTACCGCGACCTGGATGTGCCCGCAGAGGAAACGAGCAACTGGTCGGACGAGGATGTGGAGAAGAACTTGACTTGTGTGGCGATTGTGGGCATTGAGGACCCCGTCCGTCCGGAGGTGCCTGGTGCCATTCAGATGTGCAACCGCGCTGGTATCACGGTGCGCATGGTGACGGGCGACAACATTACGACTGCGCGGTCGATTGCCAGCAAGTGCGGCATCACGACGCCCGGTGACGGTTCGTTGATTATGGACGGCCTGACGTTCCGCAGCCGTGTGCTGGACGCGCAGGGCAACATCATCCAGTCGGAGTTCGACAAGATCTGGCCCATGCTGCGTGTGCTCGCCCGTTCGTCGCCGAAGGACAAGTACACTCTGGTGTCTGGACTGATGCAAAGCAATGTTGTTCCGCACGGTCCTCAGGTGGTTGCTGTGACCGGTGACGGCACGAACGACGCTCCTGCTCTGAAGAAGGCGAACGTGGGTTTTGCCATGGGTATCAGTGGCACGGCTGTTGCGAAGGACGCGTCGGACATTATTCTGATGGACGACAACTTCAACTCGATTGTAAAGGCTATCAAGTGGGGTCGTAACGTGTACGACTCGATCGCCAAGTTCCTGCAGTTCCAGCTGACGGTTAACGTCGTCGCCATTTCTCTGGCTTTTATTGGTGCCGTTGTGCTGGAGCAGTCTCCTCTATCGGCCGTGCAGATGCTTTGGGTTAACCTGATCATGGATTCGTTTGCGTCGCTGGCCCTTGCAACTGAGGAGCCGACGCCTCAGCTGCTGGAGCGCAATCCGTACCCTAAGACGGAGCCGTTGATCTCGAAGAAGATGACCAAGCACATTATTGGCCAGTCGATTTACCAGCTCATCCTGTTGCTGGCGATTGTGTTCACGGGCGAGAAGTGGTTCAACATTTCTTCTGGCCGCTTTACCGACCTTGCTGAAGATGTGGAAGACGACCCGACGGAGCACATGACGATCGTGTTCAACACGTTCGTGTGGGCGCAGCTGTTCAACGAGCTGAACTGCCGCAAGATCCACGACGAGATCAACATCTTCTCGGGCATCACGAAGAACCGCGTGTTCCTGTACGTGTGTGTACTGCAGGCTGCTATGCAGTATGTGATGGTGCAGCACACTGGCGACTGGTTCAAGTGCAAGCCGCTTGATTTGGGCCAGTGGATGGCCTGCATCGGCATGGGGTTCGTTTCGCTGCCGCTTGGTTTGGTGTTGCGCTCAATTTCAATGAAGAACGCTCCCAGCTGGATGGCTATCTGCCGCGAGGTTGACACTGACGAGGTGCGTGAGATTACATCGGGCCGTGGCCAGGCGCTCTGGGTGCGTGGCTTCGCTCGCGTTCGCGCGCAGATCCGCGTCGTCAAGGCCTTCCAGAAGGGTCTGCAGTCCAAGGCTCTCATCAAGGGGTAGTTTAGTATCGATGTGCTGAAAATAATGCTTTCTTTTTGTAAGTTTGCTTGTTCGCAATTCGTAAAAACTGCTAGGGCGGTCAAAATCTCGAAACATTGCGAATCAGTCAACCTCCAAACAACACAAGCAAGCTCCAACACTGCCAGTCGCACTTGCAGCAGCCAAAGCAGCAAGCACACGACTTCGGTGCGACAGCGAAGCGTCATGTAATCAGAAAGAATTGCTTCGCTGAGTTCGACTAGACGGTACTAACTTACTACTAGTAGTAGTATTTTTCATTCAGAGGTTTCGTCCATGGCGTCAATTGACTACAATGCATTAAAATACATGTAAGTTAGTAAATGGAGTCATCGTCAAGAAAGCGTCGCGCGAGTCGCGCAACGCTTTGCTGGGGCTTGTTCACACGGTATCACGAAGAACCGCGTGTTCCTGTACGTGTGTGTACCGTATAATCGTAGTCCTAGGCGTCACCCCACCTACACAAATCCCAAGCACCAACATATGAACTAAGGCTGCAGTTTTATCAATGTGGTAACTCCGTTTTATTGTCCCTATGCGCTAATAGTGCGGATGCGTTTTGGATCATTTATCATCACTTTCAGAGTGAATATCATTGTTTTGGGGCGGAATATCATCGTTTTTGGATGTAATATGATCAAGTTTGGATTGGCTTATCTGCAGTCGTTGTACTGTTCAGCCATCAACGACAGATTCTTCACTATCACTACTGGAGCTTCCATTAGATATGTCGTCGTCTGAATCAACAGATCCACCCGCAAAGCGGCAGCTTTCCAGCTCTTCCACGATAGAACTTTCAATCTGCTCAGTATCCAGTTCGCTTTCACTGGAACGAGTATCGTTCAGGATCCCCACCCACTACGGCTCCTCTGTATGTTGCGCTCTGAGCCGGGCCACTTCGGTATCAGCGTCTGCCTGGACGAGCTCCTTGCGAGCGTTTTGTATCGCTGTCTGCAATTTGACCCGCTGTTTTTGCCGACGCTTCTCGTTTGCTCGATTTGTTGTAAGTTGGCCACGCAACCGCTCTATCCAAAGTGCACGAAGGCCAGATTTAAATGGCTTGTTCCAGGACACGTCTGCCGGTTGGCAGACGTACGTGTACTTTGGCGGTACTTTGAGGAGGATAACGTTCAGGATTGCCGCATAGTTACTGACGGCAGTGGTCCAATGGCCACTAAAGTCGTCCCACAGTAACATTACGTTCTCATCTTGATATTCCCGATCAGCGAAGTGATACTCGAGAAATTTCAGGGACAGTTCGGCATTCCACCATGCACATTTGTTACCGTAGATTTGGCAATTGTTCTCTTTCTGCAGCACGCAAATTTCTCTCCACACGGTGGCCCAAATCCATTGCGCTGCTTGTTGTTGACTTTGCGCTCCTCCGCTGTCGTTGCAGGAGAGCTTTTGAACAACAGAAAAGGAGGGTACTTGGTGCCTTCCCAATCTTCTAGCAGCATTGCAGTTGCTCTGGTTTTTTCCTTATTTGAGCACTTGACCCAAACTGTCTTGATACCTCGTGTCGTTATTGTCTGTTTACGTAAATACTCAAAGAATACAGCTACAGCGTTGTTAGAGCGTTGACGGGATTACAAAGACAATAACTAAAACGTATACCGGTTTGATCGGCGTTGTACACTTGAACACACTTTTTCTCAACGATAGTCTGCAGGACAAGCGCGCGAAATGCTTGTGCGGCCTCTTGAGCGTCTTCCGGTGTAGTCTGCCCCTGTCGTGTTCTTGTCCGAAGCGACAGCTTGTTCCGACGTAGGAAGTGCTTGATCCACGTATCCGAGGCAGCAAATTTCTCACCTAAATCGCTTTCTTCTGCTATTTCCTTGGCTTGAAGTGCTAACATCAGTCTTGAAACAGGGGCACCGTCTTTTCGAAGAGNCATGACCCGCCTCTGTGTAGTCTATCACACTGAGCTTGTGAGAGTAATCCACTGAAATTCGCCCGTACGTCTTTCGCTTCCTCCCGTTTCCGGTGATGCACGGGCGAACCATTTGCGAGGTGATTGAGATCGAAGGAGCGATTTGAGCTGAGCGGTCTTTTAAAAATAAATGTGTGGAAGAGTCGGAAATAAAACCATATGCCTCATTTTCATTG